>PVJC01003552.1:0-69563 GCA_004026665.1 Murina feae
TAGTTATCACTGGGAGGTATCACTGGGAGAAAATGATCTGCGGGCTTTTCTCCTTGTTGTTTGGGGTTTGGATATTTTGGAGTTCTGCCCCGGCTGCAAGGCTGGCAGGCACACAGCTTGGGCGAGGTTGTAGGTGGGGTGGGGCGGGGTCTCAGAGTCACAGGGCGGAGCCACCCACAATGGCTGCTTTTCCGCGGCTGAGTCTGCGCGCCTTTCAGTCCCCAAATCTCCGCGCCAGTGACTCCTGCGAACGGCACTGGCAGAAAATCACTAGTCTTCAGCCCCGCTGGCCTGCAGCCCGCGCCACACTCTTTGCGACCCCGGGAGTCCACAATCTCCTCTCTAGCCGTGAACCCGACCAAGCGCAGCCGCCGCTCCCCTTCACCCGCACCGCCGCGCCTCCAGGCCGCCGCCTCTGTTCCGCGTGTCCCTCGGTACCTTTCAGTTTTGGCGCAGGAAGCTTCCACTCAGTCTCAAAGCACTCCTTCTCTTGCCTTCTGGTTGCAAAGCCTCCCCTCCCTTGGTTCTGGAGGATGGCCATTTATCTGTATAGTTGTATTTAAAAATATAGTTGTGGAGGCTGCGCATTTAGGTATATACCTCATGCAGCCATCTTGGTTCTCTCTCTTTCCTTTTAGATTAGTGGGTGACTAATCCCCTTTTTTCATGCAGCCATGAGGAGCAGTAACTGGCTCACATGTGGCTAAGAACTTCTCCTTTTGTATGTGTGATTGGTAGAAAACATTCTGATTTGTCATGTTGACCTGATAGGAAAGGTTCTGGAGCTTTGGAATATGTTTTGTGTCTCACTAGTGATTCTATGGCACGCTCTAGTGTCATTCAGATCTAGGAGAAATTATGATCTGTTTTGATGCCTGATGTGGCTCTCTGTTTTATAGACACAACTAGGGGCCCGATGCACAAAAATTTGTGCACTAGGGCGGGGGAGGGGGGAAGGAGGGTCCCTCAGCCCAGCCTGTGCCCTCTCGCAGTCTGGGACCCTTCGGGGGATGTCCACCTGCTGGTGTGCCTGGCCAGTCTGGGTGAAGGGCTGATGGCTGTTTGCAGGCTGGCCACAGCCCCTTCAGGGTTCAGGTCCCTACTTGGGTGCCTGGGCAGCCTGGGTGAGGGGCTGAGAGCCATTTTCAGGCTGACCACAGTCCCTTCAGGGTTCAGGTCCCTACTGGGGTATCTGGCCAGCCTGGCTGAGGGGCTGAGGGCCGTTTTCAGGTTGCCCACAGCTCCCATTGACTCAAGGTCCCAGCGAGGCTGGTTGGAATCAGGTTTCTGGGATTTATTTATCTTCTATAATTGAAACTTTGTTACCTTGAGTGGAGGCCTAGGAAGGTAACGAAGCCTCCTATTTGCTTCAGCTCCATGGCTTCTATAATTGAAACATTGTTGCCTTGAGCAGAGGCCCAGCCAGCCTAGGCAGGCAGTTGCAATGGAAGCTGCCTATTTGCTCTAGCTCCATGGCTGCTGGCCTCCATCTTGGATGGGTTAATTTGCATACAGCCACTCTGATTGGCTGGGAACATAGCTTGGCTGGTGGGCATGGCTTAGGTGTCTTGGAGTGATGGTTAATTTGCATATTACTCTTTTATTAGAGTAGATAGTGAGAAGTGGTAAAGTTCTGAGAAATCACTTGCTCAAGTTCTCATTTTTTCCATAGTTGAGGGGAAAATGGCTCATGACTTATCTAGGGTCATGCAGGTCAATACAGGTGGAGTTAGAATCTTACCCAGCCTTATCTGTTCACATCATTCCGATACTCCTTTTATGATGTCAGACACACTGCTCCTGTGAAGGGGAAGGAAACTCACACTATTAGTGCTTTACTGTGGCAGCCCTGGAAAAGTAATTTATAATTTTGGAGAACCTGAGACGTATAAGGAAGGCAAAGTTGCTAGTGGAAGGAAACTTGAAATGAGATGCTTGCTCATTTTTTTATTAATTCTTTCACTTATTTATTCAACTAACAAATACTAAATGGAAAATTCTGATTCTAAAACCAATTCTAATGCTAGTTGTATCATTTATGTTGAGCTTCTGTTCACTCACCTGATAAGAGAGAGTATTGAAATGCATCTAATAATTAACATATAGAAAAATTTCTGATCTCATTAGCAACCATACAAATGTAATTTTACACATTTCTGAGCCACCAATTTTGGTTTTACCTATTAAAACAACAAAAAACACATTAAAAGACAATGCCTAATGCTAATGAGGATGTGATAAAGAAAGTAGTCTCAAATAGATATTGGTTTAAATTTTGGGGAAGAAATGTAATGGGTTAGTAAAAAGTTATTAAAAGATCCATGCTTCTTGACCCAGTAATTCAATTTCTTGGAATCAATTCTAAGTATATTCTAAAAAAGAATCTATGTACATGAAGATGTTCAATGATATTTTTAATATTAGATGAAACATAGAAACAACCTAACTGCCAGATCCAGTGAACAATAGTTAAATAAATTACAGTCTATCCACAGAGTGAAATATTTATGCAGCCAATGAAGAAAATGACTATCATGAGGTTTCTATAATAACATGGAAAATATTTGATGTAATGCTAATTGGAAAACAAACTATTTGGTATGATACAGATGAGGAAAGAATTCCATAGAAGAAAATAATCATTCTCAAAAGAAGTGTGTTTACCTGAGTTTCCTTCTCAATAGAATGAGAGTGACAACTGAATATATTTCATAAGGTATATTTGAAGATTAGATAAGATAATGGATGGTAAAGGCTCACATAGGGCTTGCTTGGTTGAAATCTATTAATAAATGTTATTATTTTTATGAAAAAGTTTAATGTATTGCTGGACACCAATGACTAAAAAAAAAAAAGAAGACAAATTCAATGATCTCTCAGCGTCTTTCTTGTCCTAAGTTTTAATACTCCTAATTTGTGTTGTTTAAATAGGATTTTCATGACAGAGGTATATTTGTAGGTTAATATGGGGCCTAAATGTCATGCCAAAATTGTAGAATTTTGAAAAATATAGCTTCCTTGGGGAATGAAATGAGATTACTTCTGTCTGTTTATAATCTGAACTGGCCCTTTCCTGCAAATGTGAGGAACATGTAGAGTTTATATTAAGGGATTTGGGAAGCTGGCTGGTTAAGAAATGGTCAGTTCTCTTACTTTCTTCTAATAGCTGCTGTTGGTTCTCTGTATATATAAAATGGTGGAGTCATTATTTACATATTTAGGAGCAACTGGAGAATCTGTATGATGTTATATGTTTAGAGCAGCCCTATTTCTTGTGTTTCCTGAAGCTTTTGATGTGTGGGGAATTTGAATGGTTGTTTTCTTAAAACAAGAAGATTTACAATATCTCTTAAATATTTCTAGAAGCAGATGTATAAACGTTTCCTAGGAGTGAAATGGTTCTTTCAAAATGACTTTTGGATGATACATGTGTAAGCCAATCAGGCAGATATTGACTAACTGTCCTAACACAAAACAAACTGACCAGACATGCAAAGGTTTTACCAACCCCTAGTATTTGATATGTCCCAATGATATTACGTTGCTGATTTCCAGCTAAGGCTTGAAAGGTGGAAATTTTGCTCTGAAATGTTTTAGTGTAGCAGGGAGAAAGCCAAAGGCAATGAATGAATCAAAGCCAAAAGGCATTGAGGATGTATACCACTCAACAGCATTTGGAGAACATGACGTTACTAATTCTGATGGACTCCTCTTAAAACATGTTGAGTCTGGTGGTGGTGGCTCTGATACTGAGCTGATTTCCAAAACAGAATCAAAATGCTTGACACTTATTAATTTGGAGAGTATAAATACCTTGTTATCATGAATTGGCTGCTGAGGAATTGACAGCTTCTATTCCACCATTTCTAGTTTCTAGTAAACAGATTGACTGGTTGATCCAACCTGATTATGATTGAGAAATAGGTGGCTTTTCCTTTAATGTCTCCAACCAGGAAAACCATTCTTATATTAAATTGATCTGCTGATCTCTGATAAAATAGAGAAAACCCCATTGCCTTGGTATGAAATAGTAGATCTGAGCAGTAGTTGGTCACCTAAACCTCCATAATGTGCTGAATTCTCCCCAACCTGATCTCACCACATCGCATGGTCACACAAGAAAGTGAGCAAACACTGGAACAGATAGGAGCACCATGCATATGGAAAACCCTTCTCTCAAGCCTGTGCTATTCTCTGATGAGGGACCCAAAAGCTAGCACAAGAACCAATGAACCTTCCTGTCATCTCCACTATTATTTTTGAGGGCATCTTTCATCTGTCCATGAGAGGATGAGAGGATGGTGCTGAATTCTGATGCAGGAAGCAGGTTGAACTAAGGATTTATAGATAGATCAAAAGGTGGGGGATGAGCTCATGTTGCCCAGGGAACACATTTTCAAAAGGAAGACGCCTTCAGTATTTCTCCTTGCTGTCTTCATTTTAATGATGAGGAATCTGACCAGAGAAAGCTGATTTAGAGCTTTTTTTTTCTCTCTCCAAAATATATAGCAGGGCATGGTTTGGTGATTGTAGGGTAGGGCTATTGTAGCAATTGTATTTACCAAATCTCTATAATCAATCTTATCTTATATTTCATCTTCTCTTCTCACTGATCTGTTTTCCAGTTTGTAGTCTGAATATCAAACAATCTAAAATTGCAGAGTGATATACCAGTAAGAGGTACAAGCCCTCATGTGACACATAAATAACTGATCAGAAATGACATTTCAAGAACAGTGGAATCCTTTGTAAAGCTGGCTTCAAAGGTCAAAGCTAAAACACATTGTACACCAGCCATGTTACACAGGCCATCAGATCTCATGATTGAATGCTATTCACATACAATCTTCCCCAAATATTCAATGCCTGGAATATTTGATTTGAGCAAACTCATAAAATATAATGTGGTGCTTGGGATGTCCTGGAACATGAGAGGCTGGCTTGAAGTTCTGGCTTTACTCCTTACCAGTTTTATGATTTGGGCTGAGTTACCTCACTTTGTTCTCTATAAAGACAACCTTCACAAGGATTCATGCAGTAGACACTGTTGATGAGTATACTGTGTACAAGACCTTGTGTCGGGCACAGAACTAAACTCTCTGGGGTATCGAAGAATGTCTTGAAAAAAAATAATAAGGCTTTCTATGCTACTGTTGACCTGCTCAGCTTGTGAAGCAGAAAACTGGATAAAAGCCTTTTAATATTTATAACAAATTCAAGTTAAATTCATGAACGAAGAGTGTTCCATGTGTGAAATTTCTGCAATATCTGCAAAAGTTTTGAGTTCATTGAATATTCCTTGACTGCCCTTTTAAGTGACTAATTTTGGTGTCAAATTTACTGTTTATTTCCGGTGGTGTGATGTCCCACACCTAACTCCCATACAAAGGTACATCTGTCTCTCTCTTCTCTATGTCGTCTGTTCTCTTCTTAGTGATGCTTGCCTTAAGATGATGCTTTTTGCAAAATTGGACTTGTAATAGCTGATGGAGTGAGAGATTGAGCACAAAACAAAATTAGGTTCATTTTTTGGTGCATTCAAGTGCTAGCTACTGTCCCAAATGGTAAATTACAAAAATGATCGTGATGCCCTGAAGAGTTGATGGATTTCCCTCCTCAAATTGCTAGACGGTTACATGACTGTGATTTTCTGAGTATTAAAACTGTTCCCTCAGGGTAATTTTAGGCACCTTGGGAAGCTGCATTAACTACTTTTGGCCACCAGACAGCCATTGCTAAATGGGCACTTAAATGTTCACATGACTATAAAGTGGTACCACAGTAGGAATAGTTAGCAAAGATCTTTGGGGGTGATTACAGCTTGGGAAGTTTTACTGGAAGAAATGTTCTGACTATATAATTTTCTTGAAAATGAACATTTCCAAAGGTACTGGTAAAACTTATAGGTCAGGAATGGCTGGCTGCTGCTGCTGATCTTTATAACTCCTGCTAGAAAATCAGGCCTTATGGATTCCAAAGACATTTTGTGAGCATTAGCACATTGGTTGTTCACAGCAATACCATCAACTGGTGAGGGAGTTTAGGATGCTGCTGTACAGAATGCTGCAGGACTTTATAGGAAGTCTGGCAAATTTATAATCAAGAAAAGCTGAGCTCTGATTGGACGTATTCACTTCCTATTTATGTGGCCTTAAGTCTCTTTTAGACTCAGTTCCATTGTTTGTAGAACAATGGGATTGATTAGGATAGGGAAAGCATATTCTTGGCAAGTATGCTATGCTCATCTCCACCTGTACCCTTAACAGACTTGCTAATTGGTCAGGCATCTTTTCAGGCTGAGCATCAGAGACCTCAGATCAACTTCACCTCTCTCCCAAGGTCAACAACAATGTTGACCTGCCAGGTAGGCATGTGTAATGGGATCAGAGAAGGTTGTGTGAGATGCTGAACTGAGACACAGAATGTAGTTGGTCATGCTCAGGTAATTATGGGTTGAATGTTTCCATCTTTACAACTGAATTCCAATATGCATGTTATGCCACCAGAGGCAGAATGAGTAGCGGTCAAGGGGCTGGGTCCTGTGTTCAAATTCCAGCTTTACACCTTATTACCAGGTCTTTTAACTTCTCTTTGCCTGTGTTTCTACCTCATAGGATGATTGAGGTTAGGCTAAAGAAAGTTATGTAAAATATTTAAGACACTAACTGAAATATTTCTAAGTGTTTAGTAAATGCTATCAATTAATATCCAATGCCTGCTTTTTTGATGGGATAGTTAAGAGTTAACGAAGAAGACTAGCTCAGATGATTGCAACCTCTTTTGAAGTGCTTTGGCACAGCTGGTAACCTCCCATCCCAGAAGCCTCATTCCAAAAGTAGTTCTCACAGCACTCTGCAGTTTCATTAGTGGCTATTAATTGACGGGATTCTTGGAAATGCTTTTGTTTTATTTTTGGAAAGTCTTACTTGTATAATCCTCTCCCCCAACTCCTGCACCTTAGTCACATTCAAGGCTAGGATCCATAGATTTTCATCTCATGCTGAAGCATAAAACAGTAAAAATGTAAAACTGCAGGGAGAGTAACTTGCATTTTGGGAGCCTGGGTGACCTTCTCACTGGATGATTCTCCATTGTTCTGAAACAGTTCTTTCTACTTCTATCCGTTTGAGATGGGCACCAGAGTAGAACCCTTTCCTCGTGGTGGTTCTAAAAATTCTTATCCTCATTTCTCGCCTGTAAAAAAGAGTCCATCCTTAATTACACAGACAAATTACTAACAAAATAAGGCTACTTGTGAGTTTGTCACCATGTGCCTTGGTTAGTGGCTATCCTAAGAACACCTTCCAGTGAGTTTGAGCATTTTCATTCCATAGGCAGAGACTTCACTGCTTATGTAGAAAGACAAAGACATAGACATCAAGCTGGTTGTTAGGACCTGGGCTTCTGTGTCTGCTGACAGCCAGCCAGACTCTAGGGTTCCCTAATGCCCAGAACAAGCAGATCAGACATATATACTGGGTGGCCAGATTATTATGACCACCCCATCAGTACTTCATTGAGCCACATTTTGCCTTCAATACTGTGGTGATTCTTCTTGGCATTGACTCCACGAGATGTTGAAAGGTGATGCAAGGAATCTGACACCATACCTGATGAATAGCACTGTCCAGTTCTGTGAGATTTGATGGTTGTGGAACCAGATACCTGATGGCTCTTTTAACTTCATCCCACAAATGCTTAATTGGATTGAGATCTGGTGATTGTGGGGGCCACCTAAGCAAGGTAAAGTCTCCCTCATGTTCTTGAAACCACTCCTACACAATATAGGAACACCATGGCATGGCACATTGTCTTGTTGGAAGAAGCCATCTCCATTGGGATATGCCATCAATATGATAGGATTAACTTGATCAGCAATGATACTTCGGTATGTTGTGCTATTCGGACGTTTATAATGATCTGACCCTCTAGCAACTTCAGTGGGAAATTATAGCTAAGTTGTCTACAAAAGTCAGGTGGTCATAACAATCTGGCCACTTAGTGTATTTGAAATTACAGAGATGCCATGTGACAACTAGGACAAGGCTGAAGTCTTCCAAGACAAAGGATTTACATTGGGGCTCTATTCATAGGTGATAAAATGCAAGAGAATGCACAATTTACCATAACTAAGATTTGGAAACAGCCTAAGTGCCCATCAGCAGATGAATGGATTAGAAAACTGTAGTATATCTACACAATGGAATACTATGCTGCTGTAAAAAAGAAGGAATTCTTACCATTTGCAGCAGCTTGGATGGAACTGGAGAGTATCATGCTAAGTGAAATAAGCCAGTCAATGAAAGAAAAATACCACATGATCTCACTTATTTATGGATAATAAAGATCATTATAAATTGATAAACATAAACAGATACAGAGGCAGAACAGCATGGAACAGATTGTCAACCTACAGCTGGAAAACTGGGGAGGGTTGAGGGGGGAGTTAAGAGATCAACTGAAAGACTTGTATGCATGAAAATGAGCATAATCAATGGACACAAGACACTGGGGGATAGGGGAGGAGAGGGGAAGGTCAAGGGAAAAAAATGGAGACCTATCTAACATTCGTTGTAATACTTTAAGCAATAAAACAAAATTAAAAAAAAAAGAGAACGCAGGGAAGGCTGTGTTGCTGAATTGTGGAGCCCACCAAAGAAGAATCTTCCCCAAAGAAGCTTGCCTCTAGACTGCTGGTGCTTCAGTGGGGAGCCCAGAGGAGCTCTCATAATTCTGACAGGAGTTGCTTTGAATCAGAGATGTTCTTGCGCACTGACTCAGCCTTGTTTGTCCTACCCTACCCATGCCTCTTGCGTTCTAGTCCTATTTTAAGAAGCATCACTAAGCTGACCCAGAAGAAAACATCCTATGGATAGGGCAAGGAGAATGGCTACAGAGCAGCAGGGTTTTTGTTTTTGTCTTTATTTTTTTCAAGCAAGAGTCACACTGTGCTCACCGGAATGTGGAGTATTTCCATAGAGACCTATTTGCCTGCTGTTTCACATAATGAGACATGAAATTTCTAACATCTTTACCCCAGAACTTGTGCAATTTTTATTCCTTCACCAGATGGCTCATTTTTTTTTAATAACTCTGATTTATTTTACTGTGGATGTAGTTCCACTATAGTAGACACTTCCTAAAACACATGCTTGATTTAGGGGTCTTTATTTTTTTTTATATAAAGCAATATATTGAGATTTCTCCCAACATCCTTTCATCACTCCTTTCACCAATTCAAATTGTTTATTTTCTAACTTTACTCTTACCAAATAGCTCTCTACTTATTCAGCACATGTTAATTGAGTAACTATTATTCGCAAAGCATTGCTGTAGCTGCTGAGGATATAACCGAAACAAAACAGAGAAAACAAGGGCTTCTGATCCAGAACACAGACTAGATAAACCATGGGATGATCATATCATCCCATGATCACTTCAAAATTATAACTAAACTGCAAAACAACTCTCATTGAGAACCACCTAAAGTATAGCTGAACAGAAGCCCTATAACTAAAGATACACAGAAGAAGCCACATCCAGACTGGTAGAAGAGGCACAGATGCAGAATGGGCAGGTCCCACTCCCATGTGGTGTGGCAGTTAAAAATTAGGAGGGATATTTTGGCTGCAAAGATCCCTCTGAGGAGCCATAGGTCCCAGCACCACACCAGGCTCCCAGCCCAGGATCCCAAAGGTTTCCTTCTTTGGAGACTAATAATAATAATAATAATAATAAATAAGGACATAAGCTGTACATGATACAATAAGAAAAAAAGTTAGGACAAACTATGGTAGAAAAATGTTACCATCCATAGAACTGATAAAAAATTATGACCAAATCTTTATGCCTTTTTTAATCCTCACCTAAGGATTTGTTTTTATTTATACTTTTGAAAGAGAGTGAGGGAGGGAAAGAGAAAGAGAGAAACATCAATTGGTTGTCTCCTATACATGCCCCAACTGGGGAGCAAACCCACAACCTAGATATGTGCCATTACCAAGAATCAAACACACAGCCTTTTGGTGTATGGGACAATGCTCCAACCAAGTGAGCCCCCCACCCAGGACTATCCATGATTTTTAAGAGAAGAAAGTAAGAAGCATATGTTGTCAAACTCAGGAAAGAAGTTTGCATGTGTATGTGTAGATGGAGAGAGGAGACAGAAATCATCACAGAAATGAAGAAGAAATTAGAAAAAACCCAGGGGAGACCAGACTCTGCTGCAAACATGGTAAAGGACACAGAGAGTAGAAATAAGAAAAGGAAACAATATTAAGTTGAAACAGAGACAGGGTTAAAGCAAGTTAGAGAGAAAATGACAGATAGTGGGCAAATTCAAAATATGTACAATTGTCATCCCCCCGTCTCCACCCCCCCTCACCGTGGGCCCTCAGGAACAAAAAATAATTGACAGGACAAATATTTTAAAATGCAATTAAAAAAAAAAACTTCCCTGAAATAAAACTTAAATTTATACAATAATAGGACAGACAAGCCCTGAAGGAACACAATTTAGGGAAAATTATAGAAGCAAAAAGAAAGTATGGCCAAGAGGAACTAACAAAATTGTTATGGAGATGTGTGTGTTTATTTGTGTGTTGCTGCTGTTGGAAGGTAGAGGGAGATGGCTACATCACGGAGCAGACATCAGGCACAGGTATCAGAGAAGTTAGAACAGAAGAAAGCTTTTGAGTCCTACTCTTACTCTTGCATGTCCCCGGGATTATTTTTGAGGCAGCCATAGCCTGTCCCTATCTTGGATGACATCACAGTCACTATTGTCAACAGTGGGGTACAGAACAAGGCAATACAAAGTCCTGCTGGGATAAGCAGGTGGAGAAAAGGTGTAGACTGTCTTGTTTCAGGCAGTACCTCCCTTTCTTCCTCCTCTTGGCACCCTGGAATGGTGAGTTAAAGTCTAAGGATAAATCTCCTCCCAACATTGGTTGTCTTTATTAAGTTTAAAATGAATCTAAGATCAGAGAGATTGCTTGATCAGAAGGCATCAAATAGGAGGGGCCAACAATGACGCTCCCATTTTTTGAGCTCTCTTTATCTTCTCTCCTTAACTCCATAGACTAGGACTTGAACTTTGGCCCTTATTTCTACACGTTATTGAACAGAGTAGTTGTTATTCATGAGACATCATTTCTCAGGCTAAAATAACTAGACATCCACAGAGAATAATCACTATAAAAAATGAAATGACAGATACCAACCAAAACAGAATATAGTCTGCCTCTGTTTCAAGTGCTTTTAATGACCATGTGTTTTGTTGAGTATTGGTCTACTCTACCCTTCCCATGACAATTGAGTGGATATCTTGGTGTAGCTGACCCTGTATATCCCACCTTTGTCCCCCACTTTCCACCTGGTACCCCCAATACTTTGTCTTAGATTCATTGCTCTTTCTTGTGACTCTCTGCCCACACTGATATGAGATATGTCTTCATTCCATGCTTGTCTCCTGGATGAGCATCACTGTCAATACCTGCTGCTGAAAAAGCATGTTCTTCCTACCTGTCTTGCTTTGTGGGGAGTCTAGGGCAAGGCTGCTGTTCTTCTACTTCCTATGGTACTGCTCGGTCTTACTATCAATCCCCACCCTCTAGTCTTGAGAGACAACTGTCTTGTCTATCAAGAAATGAGCTTCTTTTAAGTTGGGTCAATGCTAGCTGAAGTAAAATCTGGGTCACAATAAATCATTCTAGAGCCACACAACAACATGGTAAATAAAGAGCATTTCTCTTGCCTAAAACAAAAGCAAATCTCCAACGGAATGCCAGAATTGAGTCTCTCTCTTTCTCTCTCTCTCTTTCTCTTTTTCTCTCATGGTAGACCAAAAAACCCAAGTCAAGAATGAGGATTTCTCTGCTAGTTTGTTCTCTTCTGTATTATGTGAGAGCCCTTGATGCAGAGGCTGATCTGCTGGGTGACCACAGGCTGTGGGGACATTTAGTCATAAGTGTGGTGAATCCATGATAAAGTGAGGTGGTATCAGTAGAAGGCAGGGGGCATGGGAGTAGTTTGGAGATAGCCACACAAGACAGGGAAGCAGGTGGCATCAACAGGAATTCAGAAGGCAGACATTCTCTGAGGGCCTTTTGTAAACCATGCCCTGCTAGGAAACTCAGTCCCTGATGCCTACTCAGCTGTAGATTTTCTAAATTAGAATTCCCTCGCAGAGGGGCTGGCTTCTTTTTTCAGAACCTAAACAGAGCTCATTGGATGAAATGTCCTATGAATCACTGGGGTCTTTTACATGGAGAGTGGGCCACTGTGATGAAGAAAATTTGCTTAAGGAAACAGATCCGCTGATGGGTATGGTGATGAATTAGAAGGGTGAGTGTTGGACATTCTTCAAAGCTTGTCATAAATTAATTCTTGGAGCTGGTGCTAGTAGATTGGTGACATTTCCAGAAAGTATTATTTGAAATTGATTGGACATCTTATATCCTTTGAAAATAGGCTCTCCTCTTAAAATATTAAAAAAATAAAACACAGAGAAACTTACCCAGCAAGAGCAGCAGAACGGTCTGGTTGCTGACACGTCCATCTAGCATCACTCAGGATGAGCAATGTGTCTATTTGAATTGGTTTTGAGACATAGACAGTGAGATGGCCAAATTGTCAGCTGGCAAATTGGATAAGCATGTGACTCTGCCTCTTGGGAAGGATGACATACATTTGAGTACATCTAAGTCTTGTTTTTTAATAATTTCGCTGCATTTAAAATATCAAGCTGGCTGGGCTGCTCAGATTGCTTAACGAGAAAAGATTCCCTGAGCAGCCAGCTCACCTCCAACCCAATACCACCTAGGCTATCAGAACCATGTGCTGTGACCCACCAGGCAGGCCCACCTTTTGACTGCCCAGATGTAATGAGAGATCATAACACATACAATTCACAGCTGTTCCAGACCAGTCTTCTCTCTTCTGTAAGGTGTGATATGAGAGAAGACCAGGACCATCATGAGGAGAGATGCAGCTTTTGTTCCTCCTGGGGTGAGGGGAACAGAGAATGAACATCTCCTACTCAGAATTATCAATGCCATAGGCCAGATTCAAATCTCAGCATTCATTTGTCCAGCTGAGCAATTTCATGATGATGACCTTCTGTCACTCTTTGTAGGCTTTTAACCAATTTAATGAGAGGATAAAACTTTTTAAAATAAATTTTTACTAGTATATTGGAGTAATTTTAGGTTTCTAGAAAAGTTGCAAAGAGAGCAGAGAATTCCTATATATATCCATCACCCAGACTTTCCTAAAACTGGGGTTCATTTGTCAAGACTGAGAGATAATAATTGGTATGTTACTGTTCATTGAGCTCCAGACTTTATTTGGATTTTTCTACTAATATCTTTTCATGGTTTCAACGTTCCCCCCAGGATACCACATTGCATTTATGTTAGATGTCATCATAACCTCCTCTGGTCCTTACAGTTCCTTTCCCTTCCTTCCTCCCTCCTTTCCTCCCTCCTTTCCTCCCTTTCCTTCCTTCCTTCCTTCCTTCCTTCCTTCCTTCCTTCCTTCCTTCCTTCCTTCCTTCCTTCCTTCCTTCCTATGAAGTTGACATTTTGGAAGAGTAACGGTCAGGTCTTTTATAAGATGTCCCTCCATTTGGATTTCTCTCATGTTTTCTTCAAGAACAGAGTAGGATTAGGAATTTTGGATAAGAATAGCACAGGGGTGAAGTGCCATTCTCATTGCATCATATCAAAGGGTATATAGTAGCAACATGGTTTATTACAGATAATGGCAACTTTGATTACTTAGAAAAGATGGTGTTTTCCAAGATTCTCCATGGGAAAGTTGCTGTTTTTCTTTTTTCATAGTCTGTCCTTTGGAACTGAGTCACTATGTCCAGCCAATATCCAAGGTTGGGAGGGAATTAACCTTCACTTTCTGGATAGGGAAGTATCTACATATATTATTTGGAAATCTATAAAGAAAATATTTCTACCCCCATTTATTTAGTTATTTTAGTATTTATATTAGCATGGACTTATGTATATTTATTTCATTCTTTGAATTCTGGTAGAATACTATGTTATTTATATTGTTGCTTAAATTCTTCCAGCTTTGGCCATTGGAAGCTCTTCAAGATTGGTTCCTATGAACCTTAGACAAACCCCCTTCATTTTTGGGAGGGTGGCAATACTTACTTGCTTCCTGGCACTGTAAGATGCTCCCGGCTCATGTTGTATTTTCTCTGTCCAAATCCTAGAATCAGTCATTTCTCCAAGGATCCCTAGTTCTTTTCTTTAAGGAATGGTATTAGAGCCCCAAAACTGGGCACAGGTCTGCTTGGTGTTTTTGGGGAATCACTGCTCCCATGCAGTCTCAAGGACAAAGCTAGGAAACTTATGTGTGTATGTTACTCGGCATATACATGCATATCTATAATTGCTTCTGAGTCTGTCTGTGTGTACTAAGCTACATGTGAGCCCATGCTGATGTCTGACTAACCAAGTCCCAGAAGGTTCATACTCCCCTGTCCTCTTGTTCATTTGTAATGTCTTTCTCTGGCAGTGAGAAACCTGGCTCAGAGGATAAAACATGTTGCTGGTTCTAATATTTTTAATTATTTGTGTGTGGGAGAATTTTGATCCTCTTGCATATATTTGAGTATTAACAAGGAAATTCAAGACAAAGTTGGCACTGATTTATCCCAAACTGCTGGCTCCATAAAAATATAATCCATATGCATATCAATGAATGGAGATACTAAGAGTTCAATGTGCCCTCTGAAACATCATAGAAAAAGTTATATTATGTTCAGTGCAACAAATATTCAGCATATTTTATTGTTTTCAAATTCTCTTCAAATTAGTAAAACCTCAGGTTATATGCAAAAATCTCATCCCGACATGGTAGAGGCAGAAGTAAATACTGCATGAATCTCCGATTTTTTAAAACAATTTTATTGACATATCATAAACTGCACATATTTAAAGTATGGAATTTGATAAGTTTTCACATGTGTGAAACTATCACCCCCATCAAAATTATGAACATATCTTTTATTTCAAAAGCTTGTTCATGGCTCTTGATAAATAGTAGCAAGTTGGTGAATTTGCAAATATGGAATGTTTGAAAAATGAAGTTCGACAGTATTTGTCCATCTTTATACTAATGCGGCAGTGTCTTTGGTTACTGATCTTTATGTTAGGTCTTGAAATCAGGTAATGTTAGTTCTATTTTGTTCTTTTGAAAAGTTTTTGGCTACCTTAGGTTGTCTGGCTTTACATGTGAAGTTTAAAATCAGCTCAACAATTCTTACAGGCAAAGCCTGTTGGGATTCTGATCAGGACAGTGTTGAATCTATGGATCAGTTTGTCTATTGTTTTCAGTTTAAGTGTATTTCCTTTCATTCTATTTCTGACCATCTACTTCCTTGTCTTCTACTTACTTTCATTTTAATGGTCTCTCCATTTAAATAATTTATAAAGGGGAAAACTGATATTACTACTTTGAGACCTTTCTTCTCTTCTAATTTACTAGTTTCATGCTATGATTTTCCCCCTAAGTACACATGCATTTTTATATGTTGTGTTTTATTTTTTTTTTCAGTTTAAAATACTTTTTAATTGTCCTTTTGGTTATTTCTTGTTTGGCCTGTGGCTTTGTTAGAAGTATGTTATTTAGTTCCTTAATATTTGGAGATTTTTTTCAGAGATCACTGTGTTATTGTCTTATTTAATTCCATTATGTTCTGAAGACATACTTAACATAACTTAAATTCTTCACATTTACTGGGACTCTTTGGATGGTCCAGAATGTAATCTATTTTGGCAAATCTATCTTAAGAAGAATGTGTATTCTGCTGTTTTTGGATGAAAATCTGTATCAATTAGTGGAGTTAATTGATAGTGTTGTTCAAATTTCTATGTTTCCCCATTTTGTCTGCTTATTCTATTGATTATTGAGAAGTGGATATTGAACTACACTGACTAAAATTGTGGATTTGTCCATTTTATGTATCAGTTTTTGCTTATGTGTTTTGAAGTCCATTATCAGGTGCATCAATGTTGAGAACAGTTATGTACTCATGATTAGCCTATCTATTTATCATTATGAAATGATCTTATTTATCCCTGGTAATAAAAAAATGACCTTATTTATCCCTTATTTATCCCTGTTAAGATCTAGTTTGTTTGATATTAACACTAATACATCAGCTTTCTTTTGATTGTGCTAGCATGGTATATCATCTCCCATCTTTGCACTGTTGTGTATTTAAATTTGAAGTGCATTTTCTATAGGCAGAATTTAGTTGGGCCTAGCTTTTTAAAAATTGAATCTGATCATCTCTATCTTTTAAATGTGGTGTTTAGAGTATTTATATTTAATACTAGGGGCCCAGTGCACAAAAATTTGTGCACTGGGGGGGGGGTCCCTCTGCCCAGCCTGTGCCCTCTCACAGTCTGGGACCCCTTGGGGGATGTCCACCTGCTGGCATGCCTGGTGAGGGGCTGATGGCTGTTTGAAGGCTGGCCAAGCCCCCCCCCCAGTGGGGACCCTCACCCCATGGGGGTGTGGCCAGCCTGGGTGAGGGGTTGAGGGCCATTTTCAGGCTGCCCACAGCTCCCATTGACCCAACATCCCAGCGAGGCTGGCTGAAATCAGGTTTCTGGGGTTTATTTATTTTCTATAATTGAAACTTTGTTGCCTTGAGCGGAGGCCTAGGCAGGCAACAGAAGCTTCCTGTTTGCTTCAGCTCTGTGGCTTCAATAATTGAAATATTATTGCTTGAGTAGAGGCCCACCAGCCTAGTCAGGCAGTTGCAACGGAAGCCTCCTCTTTACTCTAGCTCCGTGGCTGCTGGCCTCCATCTTGGCTGGGTTAATTTGCATACAGCCACTCTGATTGGCTGGGAGCATGGCTTGGCTGGTGGGCATGGCTTAGGTGTCTTGGAGTGATGGTTAATTTGCATATTACTCTTTTATTAGATTAGATGATTATTGTCATGGCTGGGTTTAAATATATTATCTTCCCATTTGTTTTCTACTTATCCATATGTTCTTTATTTCTCCATTTATCTTTTTTCTGACTTCTTTTTGATTAATTAAATATTTCTGTTTCTTTTTATCTATTTCATTGATTAACTGCAATGTTTTGCTGTTTTAATTTCAGTAGTTGCTTTAGGTTTATACTGTATCTCTTTACCTATCCACAGTCTACCTCCAACTGCTATTTTACTACTTCATGTTAATAAAGTGATGAGTACCTTACAGATATAATCTAATTGACTGCCCACAAACTTCATGTCAGGCAAGTATTCTTGTTGTTATTCCTGAAGAAATTAAAACACGTTTTCTGAGTATCAATCAACTATTTTGACATATGACTAAATTCAAATTTGGGGAAAGGGGAAATGAGTCAGTGCCGCTACTTTCACTTTGATAGGTTTATGGAATAATAGAGAGGAAAATGGCTATGTGTAACATTTTAGCTCAGGAGATATGACTTTAAGGCTCCCCATCTGTTTCATAAGCCCCACATGTTTGGAACAACTTGAAAGAATTAGTGCAATGTGCTTTTTATTCATTTTAAAAATCAGAAATAAAGAATCTCAACTACCAAGATTCAGCTAGATATGAGTATTTTAAAAACAACAACAACAACAAAAACCCTACCAAGGAATGAACTCCATTCTGCATGTGGTGTTCTTCTCATCCCAGAAGCTGCTGCAATTCTTAATTTACATATATTTTTATGTTCAATTCGTCTTCATCTGGGAGTCAGTTTTCTTCTCTTTTTCAATGTTTTAAGTTGTGATGTGAAACACAGTCCCTGTAGAGGACACCAGGAAGCTCCCTGGGTGGTTGGAAGAGGCTGTGTATGGGCAGAGGGGACAGATGTTTGTCATGGCGGAGATAGGGACATTTTCCAATGTGGCCCCATTTATAGGAAGGGAGTACTTATCTTTAGTTAATTAATATGTGAGCCCCTTGGCAAAATTCAATAGCCTAAAAAAATCAATAGGTCTAAATTCAGTAAGAGCGGCTTCTATGTGAGGCTTGTAGACCTCAGAATCACTATTTTGTACTTGTACCATGTAAGCATTCAGGGCCACTGGATGGAGGGTTTAACTATTCAGCAATGAAAGAAATTCTAAACCAATAGTTTTAAACTTGGGGCCCCTGCAATCCCCAGGAGATATGGATATGCTTTAGGTACATTTTTCAGGAATAAAGGCCCACAGTTTTCATCAGCTTATAAAGGGGACTGGGGCTCAAGAGAGCTTAAGAACTTTTACACAAAGACTTCTCTCCAATTACAGAGAAAATAGCTCAACAAAGGTGACAAGGTTTAGTCAATAAGTGTAATTCAGGCCCCGTTTTGAACATATTCATTTGGAGCTCTAACATGGACATGAACCTGGACTTGACTAATGGGGATATTGTATTAAGTTAGCAGTGGATTCATAGAAGCTGGTAAAATGGAATAAAAAATTTAATTATTAGAATAATCAAATATTGTTTTCTGGCACTTAATTTTTCAGATGTAGGAAGCAGTTGACAAGAAAGAAAATTATTATTGATTAGTCAAAACACTTCCTCTAAGGTGTTTTGAGGTCAGGTGACTTCTGTGGGTTTGGTTCCTTGCACAGAACTAGAGAAGGTCAGAAAGGTGACCCTGAGGCAAAATGTGGTCAGAGCCTTCAAAGATTGAACTTTGTTTCAGAGGCAGCGAGCTGGGCTGATGCGTGTTAAAAAGGTTTCAACAGAGTGAAATATAAATGAGGTTTCTGGTTAACTCTCAAAGAATGAGAAAGTTCAGTCTCATTTCCTGAACAACATTTGCTGGTTAAGGTTTCACAATAAGAGGTCCTGTGTATGGTGCTCCATATCTCACTTTTTCATGTTCGTGTGCTGGCCCTTTGCAGATAGAAGGCATTCCATGAGGAGGGGATCATCTTGTCTAAGAATTTGGGGTGAATGATTCATGGTAGCCTCAATATCGAGGTCTCTCTCTCTCTCTCTCTCTCTCTCTCTCTCTCTGTATGAGTGTGTGGGTGTGGGTGTGGGTGTGGGTGGGTGAGTGGTGGGGATGGTTCCCATCAGTAGTAGCCACAACTAACACAGTGGTAATATTCAACACAACCACTATTTTTGGGTCACTTACACCATGCCAGATACCATGCTATGTCCTCCTCCTTCAGCCCCTAAATGAGGTAACTCTCCTTCTGATAGGTGTCATCCTACACTCTTCAGTCTGGATCACCCCCATGTGCTGGGCATTTGGAGTTTCATCTTTCAACTACAAGTTTCCCCCTCAGATGCACACATATAACTTTTGAGTTTTCTGGGTTTTTTTTTTCTTGTAAGCATTTCAAGTTATGCTCGTGGAGCAGAATCCCAGCTAACGTGGACTCACTTTGCTCTTGACACTCACCCTGGTCAACCAGATTAGACCTGCTTACCTTTGAAACCTCCTACAATCCTAATGTTATAACTAACAGGTAGTGCATGATATTGTCTGACACAGTGAATGCACTTTCATTATGTATGAACCAGGTTCTCTTGACTGGCTCCATTTTTACATGACCAAGCTGAGACTTATGTGGCTTAGTTGATTTGCCTATTTCAGTGAAGCCAGGATTTCTGAATCCAGGAACTTTGCTCTTTTATTTTTCTTCTTTCACACCCTCTCTTCTCCCCCTCCCCCCTTTTTAGTACCTTATGGCAAATGTTAAACATCTACAAAAGTAGACAGACTCGTATAGCAAACTCCCATATACCTTTTACTCAGCTTAAAAAATTATGAGTTTCCGGCCACACTCATTTCACTATACACTGGTGTCCCCCCTTCCATATTACCTTGAAGCCAATCCTAGGCAGGCATGTAGCCTTTCATCTGTAAATATTGCAATACGGATCTATAGCAGAAGCTCTTGGTGCCCCGTGTCAACTCTGCATGTCCATCTCTGATTTCAGATGTGGCTGTGGCAGGAGTTTCTGTGGGAGCTCAAGCTTTCACCGATAGTAACATCACTCCTCACGTATGCGTTGTATATGTTTCTGCTTTCAGCCTCAGAATCTTCTGAAATGTGGGGAATCACAACACTGAAGTTACCAGCTCATCTAATAGGGAATGGGAGAGGGAGATAATGTCCCAACCTCTTGTCAGTAGATGGACAATTCTGGGAGCCATTTGGGACCTTCTCAGAGGTCTGCATAGAATTGAACCCCCATTGCCCACTGCTGTGACCTTAGAACACAACCTTTGATTGGCTTTTGCTCTTCCTCTGACCTACTCTTCCTGATGCCTCACTCTTGCTTCCTGGGATTACCTCCCCACAAAAAATGACCTGAACTCAAGTCCTTTTCTCAGGCTCTGGTTTTAGGAACAGCTCCATATTTCTAGGTCTTTCTACATCTTTTAGTGAACAGAACGTGGAGATCTATTTTATTTGTTTGTCTTAAAATAAAATATATCTTGAGTTCATACTGATACTTCTTTAAACCAGCACTGTTTTTCTTAATTGCAGGTGGATCATGAGATTTCTCATGTTTTCTGTTCTAAGGCTCTTGTGGCCAATCACGAGAATTCTTTAAAAAGGTATTAGCTTATAAGAGCATGTAATAAATAACTTCAAAATGCAATGGGTATTTAATTTTAAAGCGTGCCTTTAACATTTATATAAAACATTTTTTGTACTGATCCAATAGAAACTTATCTGGCCAGTGGGTAAAGCCAGCACTAAAACTTACTGGTCCATAATGTGTTAAGATATTCTATCTCACAACTGTACCTCTTTTTTCCACTTTGAGAAATCCAGTTCTCCAGGACACCTGAGATACTACAATTAGAAAATCACATAATTACTTGTTTGCTTTATCCCACAATACACATAAACATCTAAAAATAGCTATTTCAACATAATCACTAACAACATGTTTACTATAACCAGTTTGAAACTTGGATTTTGTTTCATAACTTTTTTTTTTTTTGTCCTTAGAGTTTACCCTGCAAGGGATGTGTCTTATAAAAGGCACCTGATCTTTTTTCTGTGTAAGAGAACATGATGTATAAAGGAGTCTTATCAGAAAACAGGGTGAGGGCATGAATGGGTTTGGGGTGGGGGGTCATGGGGGAATAAGGACACATATGTAATATCTTAATCAATAAATAAAAAAAGAAAACAGGTGTGTTGTACACATGCCATGTCCATTTGGAATTTAGGGCTTCCCATTGATGTAGGAGCAACCAGAGATGCTTAATGTGAACGTGATCCAGGTTGAGGACCTAGCCTCAACATAGGACCATTTTACATGTGAGCCTTCAATGCTGTGGCCCCTCTGTCCATCTTGAGTTGACAACAGAAGCCCAACTCAAGGAATTAAGGAATTAAGAAATTTCTTATATCAAAAGTCAAGGGGACATTCTCTTCTTACCTGTTAGTTTGGAGTAAATCTGCCGTTGGAAATAAGGATCTTCTAAGAGAAAAATAAGTCCATGTCTCATATTTATATGGTTGTTATCACTATGCCTACTGGGCAGGCCCAGTTTCTGGGACCATGGAGGCTATAAATAGCCTCCTCCATCAGCTATTTATCCTACTACTTACTCCCCCCCCCCTTTTTTTAAAGAAAGGATTTTATAGCTAAAAATCATTAAAACCCATTGGCTTAATTTATCTCTCAACCTTATATACACACACCTACCCATCCATGAAATGGTTATAATTCTAAAAGACCCTCAATAAAACAACACAGACAACTCCTATATGCCAGGCTCTATGGCAGACTCTGGGACATAGAGAAGAATAAGGCACAATTAGCCTTATTTTGATTCTTGTATATTTTCTCTTCTCACTGCTCAGCTGACTGCCAAGTTGCATAGACAATCCAGACAGAAGACCATAAAAATGTTTGGGCAGGTCAGTGATTCCATTCTCTATCCCTCATCTGCAAAATTAATGCTGCTGGTGGGGTGGAGGCGGGTGAGGCAAGACTGTTTCAAATTATCCAGATGCCCCTGGCTTCCTGTCTGAGCTATGCATCAATAAGTGGTTTCAGAGGAAGAGATAAATTGACAGTTTAACACATTGTGCAATATCTGGAAGGGGCAGATAGTCAATACTCATTGTATCTGCAACGAGGTACAGATTCTTGGAGGTTCTGGGCTGTCTCTAGGCTGCCCCAATTTTATGTATACTCTGCAAACCCTGACAGTGCCTACAGTCAAGCTCCTCTGTCCGATCAGGATGGATTCCTCTCTGCTGCGTGGAATTGATGGCAGGTGAAATTGCAGGACGTGAGAGAGTCTATCAATTTAATTTCCTCTGGGGGAGTAATCCTGCTTGGTTGACAAATAGCCTTGAAAAAGACAGGCTTAAAATTGCGAAAAGAATACGATTCCCCATCCATACATTTGGAACTGTAAAACCAAGTCACTGAAAATGGAGAGCCTGCCCTGGAAACCAGACATATTGATTCATCAGTGTGGTATTTTAAAAAGGAAAGAGGCGTGGCTCAATGATTGAGCGTCAACCTACAAACTGTGAGGTCATGGTTCGATTCCTTGTCAGGGCATATGCCTGGGTTGCAGGCTCTATCCCCAGTGTGGGGTGTGCAGGAGGCAGCTGATCAATGATTCTCTCTCATCAATGATGTTCCTATCTTCCTCTCACTCTCCCTTCCTCTCTGAAATCAAATATATATATATATATATATATTTTTTTTTTTTTTTTAAGGAAAGAAAGAAGAATGCTTCAACTTTCTTCCTTGTCACTTGATGGTCACTGTGCCCAGGGAGAGGCAGTGGGGGATTCAGAATTTAGGAAAGTGAACAATAAACTTTTCGCTACCAACTTATATTTTTCTCTTTCTCCCCTCTGCTTCTTTCACAGAAACTCAGCAAATGTCCTTTATATACTTGGCTGGGCTTTTCTTCCACCCCTTCTTGCACTGAAAACTCCCTGAAGTTTTCCCCAAATTGTGCCCAGTCTCTGCCTGGAGCATTCTTCCCTGCTTCTCGCCTGCTAATTTCCCCTCATCTTTCAGGTTTCTGATCAGACAGCACCCCCTCTGGGAAGATTTCCCGCCCCCAGAAGTGGATTGATTGTCCTTCTTCTGAGCTTCCTTCACAATGTCACAACACAGATAATCATCTTTTTAGAAGTCAACCTCTTTCTCAAGACTGAAGGCTCCTGGAGCACAGGCAGGGTCAAGTTTGATCTCCATACCCTCACTGCCAAATCTTGCACCTGGATTACAGGAGGTGTTCAGTGCAATTTGTATGAAAGGTGATGAGATGAATGAGTGCCTGTCAGTGTGAAAAGGCTTCCCTTGGAACACACTCTGATGACCATGATTTAGCCATCTTGCCCGAGCATCTGCCTGTTGTCTTTTATACAATTCATCAAGCAACTCAATCAGGTAAGGTTTTCTGGCTGGATGTGTTCAATGTCCTCTGGCAATGAGATGGCCTGGCCAGGTCATGCTCTAGCTTAGCATCCTCTCATGATCCTCACTGCCAAGTCATTCAAGTCTCAGTGACTTAACAAATGATCCATATCTCTTTGTGGTTGGAATTCAGGTGGTCTTTCCAGCCCCATTTTGTGCCTCAGTCTCTCCATTCTCCCAGAAACACTTCTTCTGGTCATACATATTAAGCTGTTTCCTTTGGCAGAATGCTCTACTTTTGTTCTCTGCCTAGAGAATTCCAACTCTTCTTTTATGATCCCACACAAATGTCACTCTCTCTGGGAAGACTTTGCAGATTTCTTCAGAGAGCTCCTCAGGTACTTTTCTGCGTAACTGTAACAGTTTGTCATGTTGACCCCAGTCCAACTGGGAAGACCAGTTTGTTAAAAGAGAAATCTTACACCGTATAATATGCGATGCTTCCACACATGCTGTGCTTTAGCCATTACAGTACGCTTCCCTTCCTAAAAATATTCTATGTTAGGTCCTTAATGTTTGTTGCAAAATAGAGTGGCAGGCAAGCAGAACAGGCTAGAGAATGTTATTTCTTAGGGTTGTTTATTCCTCCAGGAGAACTGAGGGACATCACAGCAAATCAGTAAGGAGACAAGTCTTCTCATCACTCAGGTTTGTGCTCACAGGGCATTTCCTCTGAGAGGCCTTCGGGTGGCCGCTTGTCTAGATGCGGTCCTGTTGCCCTATGTTGTTCTTTGTGATATTCTCAGCTTTTATTTTGCTTTTTCTAGTCTGAATTCTCTATGGAATTGGCAACTCTTACTTGAACCCTCAATGGAAGACAGTCTTAAATTAGTATCATTTTTTCCATGTCTCTGTAGTGGGGGTTTTGCTCACCATGGGTAGATGCCATGTCGTATGGATGAATGTATTTACACAGCAGTAGCACCAGGCCAAGCCCACACCTCAGATATGATGGGTGGCTGCTGCCGAAGTGCAAGTGCCCCAGGCCACAGTCCCTGTATATGTGGTCTCATTTAATCCTTGTAATGATGCTCTCTAGGAGTAGAAATTATTTTACAAGCAAGGACATTGAGATCAGAGAGGTTGAGTCATCTACCCAAAGCCACATAACTGAGAACAGGCAGAATTAGGACTCTACCAGGATTCAGCCTGAGCCATTTCTGCTGTATCTGGCTTGGGCAATGTGCTCCCAATAGAAGGATACTCAAAGCCAAGGCTCAGTGGCCATTGATAGTAGACATGGAATCCTGCTTCTGAAACTATTTTTCATTCTCAAATCCATAAGCTTCAGACTGGCTTCTAAGTGCCAGCAACAGATGGCTCTCCAGCTCAGGGCCCATTAGAAGATCATGAGTTAGGGAATTCTGGGTCCCCATAAGTATGCCAAAATTCACTGGCTAGGAACAGGACAAGAGTTGTTGTGCTCTGCTGAGTTCTGTCTTGGAAGTCAGAGCAGCTGAGGGAGAAACAGGGAGAGGAGGTTGCCAAGTAGTTTAAGTTCCTGCCAGCAATAGACCCAGTATCTCTTCCCTTGGGTTTAGCATCTTGGAGGGAAAAAAAAAAAAGTCCTCCTAATTTAGAAAGAACTCTTTATTTCTAGATATTTACAAGTTCCCTTTTGATCAGAAAGAACACCATGGTATTTATCTTTGAGTTATTTATCTTTTTAACACAGAATTGAAAAGAAGAAAATAAAAGTCACTTGTAGAGAAAGAGTCTAGATGTAACAAATGTTCCTAGTGGTTATCTTCGTTAGAGAGATTATATTTTAAAAACATAATAATTTTAAAAACATCAAGCCTGTGATCAGGATTTATATATATTTTTAATCCTGATTTATTCATTTAATACATCACAAGCTTTATTCTCATATCCTTACATATGCCTTGTGAGCATAATTTTCACTGACAGCATCATAAATACTTTATGGACATACCATAATTTGCTACCATTTTCCTGGCATTGGACATTGAAATTCTTTCCAGCGTTATGTTTCCCTGCATTCCTGATAGCTGCGGTGGAGGTGGCCACTGGGAAGTGACCGACCTGTTAAGTACCCTAATGGCCATCCTGAACAGCCATTCCAAATTTCCACGTGTTTGTCATGTCATGACACCATGTGAAACTCCTTCCAGAGGCCATTCTGGCTAGACAGTGGCCCATGAGGACTTTCAACACGGCCTTTGTCATATTTATGCTTTCTAGGAGAGGATTGCTCTCCCACAACTAAGTTTTCTGAATTCATGCAGTTCTCCGTGGAAGCCTAGGGGAAACAAGATCTCTTATTTAATGAGGGACCATCAGCTCAGTTAATGCTGATTTCCACATCACCCAACAGAGCTTTGGAAATAATATTCTCTTGCTTTTGTGTGTATTCCTGCGGAATAATGATGTTAACACCTCCAGGAGAGTTGACATCCAAGCCTGAAGTGGAGACTGTCATTATTTTAAAAATCATGATTATGTGAATTTAATCAAGCTTTTCTCTCTGGCAAGTTTATTGCCATCCTTTTTAATTCATCAATGCCTTGTTCTTACTCACTCCCCTCCTTCCCAATAGAGTTGGCTGGTAAAGCTACTGCAGTTAATTTAAAGAAAATGGAATTGAGATAGGGTGAAGAGGTAAGAAGCAAATTTTTAAGGAGACAGCATTGAAATGGCCCAGATTCTGTGGAGGTGCCCATCAGCCTGGTTCTTTGGCCTTGGTGGAATTATGCCTCTGTCCCCTCATGCTCCTTTGGTTTCCTGGACTTGCCTTCTGTGGAGGCAAGTACCTCATTCTCTGGATTTTCTCTATACCTTAAAAATCACAAAGGGAGATTATGGAGCACTTTTAGACCTTCGAGAGCCAATGATGAAGCCAAGAGTTGACCTTGACCCCTCCATCTCCAAAGTCACCTTCAGTAGCAATAATCCTATTGGTGAGAAAAATAACAGCAAAACCAGAGACAAATAGCATTTTCTTAGTCTGATGGAAAACATCTTTAGAAAATGTTTCCATTCCTATCGATCCGAATCACATGCTGTGGGAAAAATGAATGTGCTCGCTGTGCGAAGGCAGCTTCACAACAACCGTTTGCCAACTAGCATGCTGCCACAAGCCTCTCCTGTGGACACATCCTGGATCTGCGCAAAGAAGTGGCTTTTAATTGACTTTTGGATTATGGGTCTCTTCGAAACTCTGATGGAAGCTGTGGTTGCTCTGCCAAACTCAAGGTGTGTGCAAATTTAGTGCTGAAACTCAGTTCTGCTGCTCCAATCCCAGTGTCGTTCAAAATATTCCTTGTTTACTGGGCCTTTAAAACAAATGCCATCTTTTAAAATATATGGATTTTGATGTGTGCAGACCTAGCAACTTTTTAAAAATATAATTTCAGAGAGAGGAAAGGAGAGGGAGAGAGTTGGAAACATCAGTTCTGAGAGAGAATCATCCATAAGCGACCTCCTGCAACCTGGGCATGTGCACTGACTAGGAATTGAACCATGACCTCCTGGTTCACGGGTCAACACTCAACCACTGAACCACACTGCTGAGCATAAAATACCATCTTTATAACAATTGTTTTCTTTAGTAACGTCCTAAAAATATCTTCTCTTCTCTTGCTCTTTATATTTTATGGCAAAACATTGTCCAAAGTTCCAAGTCAGAGTATATTCAATGGGGCAGTATCCTCGGAGAGAAGTCAAAACTACCTCCTGAAAACAAAAGTAAAGTGAGTGTTTTGGACCTGCTGTGGGGAGAACTGTTTATATGTTGGACACAAACAAAAACCCTATGCCAGCCCTAACTGGTTTGGCTCCGTGGATAGAGCGTCGGCCTGTGGACTGAAGGGTCTCAGGTTCGATTCCAGTCAAGGGCATGTACCTTGGTTGCAGGCACATCCCCAGTAGGAGGTGTGCAGGACGCAGCTGATCAATGTTTCTCTCTCATCAATGTTTCTGGCTCTCTATTCCTCTCCCTTCCTCTCTGTAAAAAATAAAATATATATTAAAAAAACACACACACAAAAACACACACACACACAAAAACAACCCTGTGCCAATGGGGTCTCATCTCAGCAGCGCTGCAGAGGACCGTTCCATGGCCGGGGACACAGACTGTCCCGTGGGATTCCAAAGCATTTTGTTGCAGTGTTTCATTGCCCTAACCTTTCCATAATGGCAAGAGAGACATTTCCTGAACCTCACTGTTTCTCAAGGCAAATATTATTCTCTTACCCTCCAAAGAAATCTACTATGGAAACTTTGGGAACAAAGATAAATGAACCCATCCTCTATCTGTTTACTATAATTCCCTTAATTGCTAAATTATTCCATGCTGTTTGTCTTTCTACGATATTTTTGTGAAGTTGTGGCCTGGAACAGGTAAGGTTCTCTGGGTTATGTCAACAGGATTATCACAAATCCTCTTTCTAATAGCTCTGCGTGCCCTGGCATACATCAAAGTACCACTGTCAGCTGCTAGACTCTCCATATTCATGAATTATCTGCATATAAAACCTAGGGTTTTATTTGCATATGGATTAAAATACAAAGTGATGTGAGTTTTCTTCCAGTTTATGTGCCTCAGAGTAGGGGTATAAATGGGCTATGTTTTATGTGCAATTTTATTTTAACTTATATTTGAAAGCATAGTTTACTTTTCCCTCGTTATAAAAATAGTATGTGCTTATTGTGAAAACTGGAAAATGCAAGATAATAATAAGAAAAACATCTTCCACAAATTTGTCACTCAGTTGCAGCTTGATGTGCTGATATTATAAGGCTTTCCCCTGCAGAAGTTGTCAAGATTCTGCATATACAATTTTATTCTTTTCTTTAAATTTAATATGATGATATTTGCATTTTATGTTTTAAGATATTATTTCTATATCATTTTTAAGAGCTGCATAATATTCCATCACAAAGGTGCATTATAGTTATATAGGGGCTACTTAGAATGTTTCCTTTTATTAATTTTATTATTTTTTGCTGCTGTTGATTATACTGCGTTGAAGATTTTTGTGCATAAGTGTTGGATAACTGCCCATAAATACTTATTGCAAGTGGTATGACTAGTTCAAAGGGTTTCTTTTTTAAAAAATTAGCTTTATTATTGAAAGTATTACAGATACCCTCACCCCCATTTACACTCTCTTCCCCACTCCTGCCCCCTTCCCAGGACTTCATAGCACTATTGTCTGTGTCCATGGGTTACGCATGTATGCATCTAAGTTCTTTGGTTAGTCTCTTCCTACTCCCCGCTCCCACACACACCTTCCCTTTGAGAATCGTCTATGTCTCTGGATCTATTTTGTTTATTAGTTTATTTTGTTCATTAGAGTGAGATCATGTGATATTTGTCTTTCTCTGACTGGCTTATTTTGCTTAGTATAATACTCTCCAGGTCCCTCCATGCTGTCCCAAAGGGTAAGAGATATTTTTTATAGCTGCATAGTATTCCATTGTGTAAATGTACCACAGCTTTTCCATTGTGTAAATGTACCACTGATGGTCACTTGGGCTGTTTTCAGATTGTAGCTATTGTAAATTGCACTACTATGAACTTAGGGGTGCATACATTCTTTCTTATTGGTGTTTCGGGTTTCTTAGGACATATTTCTAGAAGTGGAATCACTGGGTCAAATGGCAGTTTTATATTTAATTTTTGGAGGGAACGCCATACTGTTTTAAATAATGGCTGCACCAGTCTGTATTCTCACCAGCAGTGCACAAGGGTTACTTTTTCTCTACATCCTCGCCAGCACTTGTTGCTTGTTGATTTATTAATAGTAGTCATTCTGTTAGCATAATGCTCTCCAGTTCCATCCACGCTGCTGCAAATGGTAAGAATTCCTTCTTTTTTTACAGCAGCATAGTATTCCATTATGTAGATGTACCACAGTTTTCTAATCCATTCATCTGCTGATGGGCACTTAGGCTGTTTCCAAATCTTAGCTATGGCATTATGCTAAATGAAATAAGCCAGTCAATGAAAGAAAAATACCATATGATCTCACTTATTTATGGATAATAAAGATTATTATAAATTGATAAACATAAACAGATACAGAGGCAGAACAGCATTGAACAGACTGTCAACCTACAGCTGGAAGGCTGGGGAGGGTTGGGGGGAGTTAAGAAATCGACTGAAAGACTTGCATGCATGCATATGAGCATAATCAATGGACATAAGAAACTGGGGGGTAGGGTAGGAGGGGGGAAGGTCAAGGGGAAAAATAGAGACCTATCTAACACTCGTTGTAATACTTTAAGCAATAAAACAAAATTTAAAAAAATAGTAGTCATCCTGGCAGGTGTGAGGTGGTACCTCATTGTTGGTTTAATTTACATCTCTGACAATTAGTGGTGTTGAGCATTTTTTCATGTGCATCTTTGCCATTTGTATGTCCTCTTTGCAGAAGTGACTATTTAGGTCCTCTGCCCACTTTTAATTAATTGTCTTCCTTTTGTTGAATTGTATGAGCACTCTATTTTGAAATGAACCCCTTTTTAGATGTATCATTGGCAACTATGTTCTGCCATACAGTGGATTCCCTCAAAGCGTTCTTTTTAAAGTTTTTTATATAAATCACTGGTTTACAGTCTAAAATAGTCAAACCAATTCACACTCACTAGCACACTGTGGGGATGTTTATTACATTCCAACTTTGCCAATCCTGATGTTTATATTTTCTTATAGATAAGGGTAGAATCTCATTGTTATGTAAACTTAAACATTTTTTTATTACAAGTGAGAGCAAACTTTTTCCATATGGTTTTTAACTAGCTGTAGTTCTTTTTCAATAAACTCTATTTCAGTCATCTCATGAGTTGTGGTGTAAGATTGGAACTGGGCACCATGAGATTGCCATTGTAGGAGGCTTGTCTGTAATAGAACATCACAGAAGTACAAAGCCACAGAGCTTTTCTTTATATCAAATGGACTTTGCCAGTCCTCCTTAGAGATGCATGAGATTTTAAGGTGATATAAAATTTTCTACTTATGACTGGTGGGGAACCAGTCTGAAATGAACTCCTACTGAAATGCCAGATGTTGGTTACTGGTGGTGGGGTCTCATTTGGAATGACTGAAGTAACGTTCTGTCACTCGCCTGGGGGTTGTCCTGAGGCTGGGCAATCGCTCCAGCTGAGGTCTAGCGCAGTGGAGGTGGTCCCGAGCAGCTTCCACTCGACATGTGCCAGGAATGAGATGTCTACGCCTGAGGGTTCAGTTTAATTGGTGTCTTCCTTCTTCTCTGCTCCCATGGAGAGGCGTATCCATTGAGGACATTTAAACGGTGCCTTCTCTGAAGTCTTCTGTCCTGTGTCGTCTCTGAGAAATAAAATCTCCATCTCGCAGGGCTTATGTAACTGGAAATATTTGGCACTTGGCAGTTCCTATATTCATGAAAAGGAATCACAGAGGGATGAGGATGAGAAGTGCTGATTTTTAGCACATCCGTGGTCACCTTAGTGGAGCAGCACTCTTCCCAGTAGTGTCTGGTGTGTGTGTGTGTGTATGTATGTGTGTTCATGATTAAATGGATTCAATTATTTTGTAAAGGAACTGCCCCCCCCCAAAGTGAAATGACTTAATATTAAAATTTAGCAAGTTGATGTAATCTTCCATCACCTCATTGCATTGTGACCCCTTCTGAGTTAACAAATGTGCCCTCCTTGTTTTACTAATGCTGCCAAGACTTGACCCAGCCATTTGCTGTGTACGTGGTCCCTAGAAATCTGAGGCCTGAGAGAAGAAGTCATTTGCGTGGCTCTACACAGAGTTGAGCTATTGGTGTCTAAGTTCCTCTGCAATGTGTTTTGTATACTCTTAGACTTCATGACCCATTCTCAGAAGGAAACATCCTTTGAACTGTTTTTTGATTGTAGGCTCTCATCTGCTTCCAATTTGTTGCCTGGCCTCCTTGTGACCTAAGACATTGCATATCTGAGATGAATGCCTGGGTCAGGGGTATAATCTGTGACTTGGGAGCAGCTTTCCTCTTTAGGAGCCCAAAAGGCCTCTCTAGCTCCCAGGAGCCCTTCCTCAGTTTCATATGCTGCTGTGCTGTCTTATATACAGTCACTGTATCTTTTTGACCCCCACCCAGAAGTGTACATTCAGATGCTCTCTGGAACTTCTTATCTGATTCTAGTTTAGATTGGTGTACCTCACAAAAAGAAGTTGAGATGTCCATTTGCCACCAGGAAGTCTTGGGAACTGGAACTCCATAAAGAGTTCAGATTACAGGGCTAGGTCAAAACCAATAAAATGAAGCCATGCGCACTTACAGTTAGCAGCCACCTTTGTGAAAAGTGGGTGGTTTCTTATGGGAAAGAGGGTAGATGAAAGCAAACAGCATGATTAAAACCAAAATACTAAAACACAAAAATCTCCAGAACATCCTTTTAAACATAGAATAAATTTGGAAAACAAAATCTTTTAATTCATTCAACAAATGCTTATTGAGTGTCCTCATCTGCCAGCCACTATTTGTGTGAATCTAAGACTAGAGAGGCAAGATACTAGTGAGTGTTCTGCTTGGGCTCAGCCCAGACATCATAGATTTAAGACAGGAACCAAAATAAAAGAAAAAGATAAGCAGAAGAAAGGACACCTGGATACTTAGATTCCCAGGTAGAAGGTATATGTATTAGCTTCCAATTTGTCACAAATTATCACAAACTTAAGTGGCTTAAAACACACACACACACACACACACACACACACATTTATTTTCTTATAGTTCTGGAAATCAAAAGTCCTAAAATGGACCAGCAGGGCTGCATTCCTTCTGGATGCTTTATGGAAGAATCAGTTCCCTTGCCTTCTCTAGCTTTTAGAGGCCTTCGGTATTCCTTGGCTCATGGCCCATCCTCCACCTTCAAAGCCAACAGCATAATGTCTTCCCGTCTCTTTGTCCTTCTACTTCCCTTGTTACACTGTTTTCCGTTTTGTGAGGCTCCTTGCGATTACATTGAGTCCATCTAGATAATCCAGGATAATCTTTCAAATCCCTTAACTCGATCACCTCTGCGAAATCCTTTTTGCCATATTCAGAACATATTCACAGGTTGTGGGGATCAGAGCATAGTCATCTTTGGGGGCCATCATTCAGCCTACCATAATACAACAGAAAGGAAATTGGACATTTTGAGAGATGGTAAATTATCCTTCACAGTTATTTATTTTGGGGGCAAAAATAGGAGAAACAGATAGTGTCTTCTCTTACACTTCATCTTGGTGTCTCCCCCTGGCCCCAATAGAATTCACATGATGGCTATTTCCGATAAGACTACAGAAAGAAGAATTGCAAGCAAAGGGTAAAAGACAGGGAGGACACTGCACTTCCAATTGGAAATGTCTCCAGTCAGTGAAAGTGAAGTGTCAGTCAGGCCCACTTTAATAAGATACAAATTAGTGACCTTGTGGAAGAGGGTTGCATGGTAACGGAGGAAAGATGGGCATTTTCTCCATAGGACTGCTCTTATTCTGCCAGGCCTGGGGTACAGAGGTCGGGGAGCAATTTAGTTAGGTCTCTTGCCATCAGATCCAAGAGGTCTACTACATGCTCCCTACCCCCGTCCATGCACACACATACCATTCACATTTATATACATATCCATAGAAATGCCATTTCTATATTTTTAATAGGTTTTTCAGAGCAATTTTAGCTTTATAGAGAAATTGAGCAGAAAATACAGAATTCTAATATACTCCCTCAAACCCTTTCTCCCAACTTCCCCTATTATCAACATATACATTAGCATAATCCATTTCTTACAATCGATAAGCCAATATTGATAGATTAACTAAAGTCCATAATTTACAGTTATGAATTCTATGAATTTTTGGAAAATGTATAATGACTTTTATCCACCATGACAGTATCATCCAGAATAGTTTTTACTGTTGTAAAAATCTGCTCTATTTTATCCCAATCATTTTAAAATGTTCTTTCCTGTGAATTTTAGTAAAATTATAGGTCCTATCATACTAATCAATGTGTGGCTTCCCTCAAAACCCTCTAGTTTAGTGTTCATGGGTACACTATGTCTTGTCCCAATCCTACATGGATTCATTTAGAGAAGTTTTGCTCTGGAGCTGGAAGTATGCTGGAGTTGTTTCATTGTATGCATCTCTTTCCAACTCTGAATTCAGTGAGGTGAAGCTGGTAGTTTGAAATCAGCCATGGTAGAAGTATTTATACCATGGAAATCAGCAAATGCTACAAGTCAGGTCTTTGCCCCCAAGAGAGCCAGTTATTAAACATTGAGCCAGTTATTAGCATAATACTTCCTGGAGTTCTTCCTTTTTCCTTCTTTATGGCTGGGAAATGGCAGAACCAGAGTATTTGCTTGGGAGCCAGAGATGAAAGCTACAGGTTGGGCATAGCTGGGTCGATTCCATGGCTTGTGTTCTTGACAACTTTGTAGGGCAAGAGCCATGCTGCAAACTCTGGGCTGCCCAACTATGGACCTATAGGAAAGAGAAATCAATTTATATTTTCTTTGAGCTAAAGTATTTTGAGATCTTTTTGTCATAGCAGCTTTTCTTATACCCAGTTAATACAACCTGCTCGTTTCTTGTCTGTTCATTCTTGCTCAACACTTCCTCACCTATCCCCACCCCAGATGTAGAATGAGAATATTCACTTCCTTATATACACATGAGACTGCATCTGTTTTTAACCTCTACAGTCCATTTTCCAAATAGAAGCCAGAGTGATATTTTATCACAGCGGTTCTCAACCTGTGGGTCACGACCCCTTTGGGGATTGAACGACCCTTTCACAGGGGTCACCTAAATACATCTGCTTATCAGATAATTTACATTATGATTCATAACAGTACCAAAATTACAGTTATGAAGTAGTAACGAAAATAATTTTATCATTGGGGGTCACCACAACATGAGGAACTGTATTAAAGGGTTGCGGCATTAGGAAGGTTGAGAACCACTGTTTTGTCATTCTCTCTCTTAAAGCTTTCCAAAGGAATCAAATCCAGAATCTTTACCATGATCTAGCCCTTTCCCACTCCATCAGTCTCCTCTTATGTGGTTCTCACTCACCAGGTTTGAGTTAGTGTGCTGATCTGCCTTCTGCTCTGGGAACATGCCAAGATCGCATACTTGTTAGGAATGATGGCTGACTCCTTATCATTTAGTTTTCTTCTCTTGGAAGTCTTCTCTTCTCAGCACTTCTTATTTCATTGCTGTTTTATTTCTCTATAGAGCGTTATAGACTTTGTCACCACATGAAAGGAGCTTGTCTGCTGATGGGTTAGTTGCTTATAATCTGTCTTTTCCAGAGAGATATAAGGTCCATGAAGGTAGGCATCCATCTATTTTACTCACTTTTGGGCACCAAGGGAATGCTAGTAAACAACCACCGTGGATTCTCCATAAATATTTATCAAATAAAAACGTTCATACAACGGAGTCTTGCCTCTGTCCTCAAAGAGCTTTCATCAATCTGCTGGCAACACTGAAGCCAGGCTGCCAGCAAGAGTAGAACAATTTCACATGACACATTCTGGGGTACAGTGTTTGGGACAAACTGAGAATTCATTACAATACCAAAGCAACCCGGTGTATTTATAGAACTTAATTGAATTTAACTTAATTTCCTGTAAGCCTGTAGTCCCCTTCCCCCTTTTTCCTTTGAGAATTTCTACTTCCTGAGAAGGTGAAATCAAAAAACTATTCAGATTTTCACCAAGAAGTTTGTTAAAAAAAAACAGAGAAGGAGAGAGGAAGATGATGACTTTTCCAAGCCAGGATTTAATCTGACTCTGTTGAATTGTTCCAAATGTCTTTCTTGGTGATGGCGAAGAGGTCTTCTTGCTTCCGTGCATTAGCAAGAGGAGCTACTCAGCCAGATGTGAAAGTGCTGGCAGCTGTTTCTCAGAAAACCCATTTTACATGCCTTACGTCTAAGACCTCCACTGAAACTCTTCAGGACCAGCCTCTGAAAGGAGTGAAATGTCTTTAGAAATCTTTGCACCGTTTTGACTCCAGTTACTGTCAGTCTCTGGCACTCAGGCTCAGATGTGCAGGGAAATCTCCCCTTCTCTTGAATCATTGGTGCCCTTTCCATTAGACTGCAGAGCCCCACAAACTGTGCAAAGAAGTTGTCTCTTGATGTGTCGACTGCTCTCCAGAAAGGGAGAAGTTCCCCAGCCCCCTCTCAAGCTGTCACTGGGAAAGGCATTGCAGGGGTGGATTTGCCAAATGGCTGTCAGAGTTGACAGGGGGGGCAGCGTCAGAGCCCGAATTGCCTTTGGTGATGCGATCTTTCCTCCTGGGTTCCCTCCTACTGTTCTGCACCAATGACACAGATCTAAGCTCCAGGAAACAGGCAAGTTATTCCCCTGCAGATTCTTCCAGGAAATGGAATAAGTGGATAAGTCAGATCTCCCTCTTTACTTTTATTTATATACTTTAATGACTACCTACTAATACAGGTAATCAAACATTTATACAAGCATCTGTCTTTTTTAAAAATATATATATATTATTGATTTTTTTTACAGAGAGGTAGGGAGCAGGATAGAGAGTTAGAAACATAGACAAGAGAGAATCATCTATCAGCTGCTTCCTGCAAACCTCCTACTGGGGATGAGCCTGCAACCAACATACATGCCCTTGACCAGAATTGAACTTGGGACCCTTCAGTCTGCAGGCCGACACTCTATCCACTGAGCCAAACTGGGTGGGGCAAGCATCTGTCTTTTGTGTTCAAAACATGATGCCTTCCTCTCAGAAGAACATACTGTCCATTGCCTTAAAAAAGGAATGCCTAAGTAATAACCAGTGACCTGTTAGAAATATTATTTCAGTGTAAAAGCCACCAATGTAATAAATGCCCTTGGTTATCAGAAGGCATTTGATGACCAGATCTCTCTTTTTAGGGCCTGTCTGGACCCATTTATGGAAATAGGGGTGGGTGACAGAGTTTGCTTCAAGGTGGTCTTACTCAGGGAGGAGTTTGTTATGAGTGACTCGGGATTTAAATTTCTCTCCTTTATCATCAGACAGCTTCTCAGGATAGACCTGTTTCTCTCACTGCCAAACCTGCCAAAGGGGCTCTCATGATAAGGAAACATGGAATAGGAGAGCCTACTAATTAGAAACTTTGAAGTAAGTGCTCTAATTTGCATATTCATATTTATGATTTATGTTGCTGTTTGTTGTGGGAAACAGTAATTGAAAATGATAATGCAACAGAGCTTTATAGATATTTCAACATTTCAAAGAGAAACCCACCCTGCCCCCATCACACCAAGTCGAGGATGGCAAGCACTTGGTACATGGGTGCCACTTCCTCTATCTCTGCCACAGCAGACATCACTGAATGACCTCAGCTTGCTTTCTTGCTGAGCTGAAATACAGCTGGAGAATCCTTCTGAACACAGTGTTCTCAGCAGCCACTCTAATCTATCAGGAATGTCATGCAAAATGAAAGCCATTTGCCATTCCTGTTTCAAGTTAATGAGGTCTACTGTACGAGTGTGAGCCCAGGTGCCACCTGGGATAGCCTCAGCTGCGATGTTCTTATGTTTTTAATTTCGATTCCAGACTCATCCTTTTGGGGATGCAGTTTCCTGCCCAAAGTGACTCAGCCCTCCTGTTTCCCCCTTCACCGATGTTTCTTTCTGGGCTCACTTGAGTGTGGATATAAGGGCAGCTGTTGAGGGCACCTCTTCTCATGGCCTTTAAAAGTCAAGTCCTGATAAATTGGTCCTCCCAAAGACAAGTACATTGGAGGTGGGGTCTTGCCCCACCTTCCTTAAGGAATCTGTAGTGCAATCACACATTTACTTTATGAAATCCCATATATTGGAACAAATCTTGTAGAATGAATTTGAAGCGGATTCTCAGTAGAGTAAGCTACTGGCCTTGAGCCATCATCCATGTTCCCACTACAGTGTCCTGTGACTGATCTTATTTTAGAGAATTGTACGAGTTTTGCAGTAAATTATCAGGAAGGTCTGGTTCCTGAAATCTGCTAAAGGCTAATTAAGGTTTCTTGGGGCCCTCTCCCGTGGCAGCAATGCCATCCTTAACTGACTCTCCAGGGCAGTGCAGGGCTGACATTTTGTAAACCAACATCAAGTGATTAAAATCTGTATCTCAGTCCCCTGTCTGACCAACTGCCAGTAGCCACGAAACAAAAATATTACAGTCAATTCATGTGCATTCAGAAAATGGTTTGAAACACTATTAAGCTCAATGGGGTTTAATCTGACTTCAGGTAGAAGGAAGAGATGTGCAGTGAAAGGAGAGAGAAAAGGCAGAAAAATTCAAATGAGGATTTCCCCCCAAAGTCCAAAGCCTTCTTGACTTGCTCATTTCCAGAAGGATTTGTTAAGTACCTGTCAAGTTCTCCTCCTAGGATAGACCCTGAAAGGGTATAGAGGAAGGAGAAAGAAAATACAAGCAGTGGCTGTCCTTGGAATTTACCACCTAGTGGGAGAGATATACCATGTACTGAGGAAACAGCCAAAGAATTAGTGGATTCATGTTGACAGTAATTTTGAAAATATCTTCTAGGCGCCTGACTACTGTTGGAGAAAGAAGGAAAATGAAAAGTGATCATAGCTCTTACTACATGGTTGCATTAAGTATTTTACACATATTAACTCAGTCTTCACAACAATCCTATGCTATACATACCATTATTATTCCATTTTGCAGATCAGGAAACTGAGGTCCAAAGAAGTGAAGAAATTTCCCTGAGGCTTCACAATCATTAAGTTGAGGGAATGGAATTCGTACACACTTAGTCTGGCCATAGAATTTGAGGATTTAACCATAGCTCTGTGTTGCCTTCCACAGTGATGAGGAGGATTTACATTCTCCCTGGAGGAATGAGTCCTGGGTGTGTGCAACAGTTAAGCTAGAGATAGAGGATGGAACAATGGAGGCAGAGACTAGAGAATGATGACTTCTGGATGAGAGGGAAGTGTGACTGAACTCTGGACATGGATGTGTATATGCAGCGAGAGGCTCTATACAGAGGGGCAGAGGAGGTTCTAGACCCAGAGAAGGGCAGGAGCAAAGCTGACAGAGAGCATGGCGGCAATTAGGGATTCAAGGGTTTGCAGCTACCCAAGGAGGAGGATTCATTAAGTCAAAGACCGATTTCACACATGGACAGGGTTACAGGCCTGGGAAAGAGCAAGGACTTGGAATCAGACAGATGAGACTTAAAGTTTGACTGTGCAACAGGCTACTTAAGTCACCTTGAGCAAGTTACCTAACCTCTCTTAGTCAGTTTCTCCGCATACAACATAAGAAGAACGGCTATAGAAGAATCGGGAATCTTCCACCTTGTAAGGAATTCACTTATTAATTTCTTGGAAGACATTCAGTAAGTACCAATTGTGTGACTTGTGCTGTGCTAGATGTTGGAACAATGAACAAGAGGAACATGAGTGCTGCCCTCTGAGAGCTTGCATTCTAACTGCTGAGGTAAAATTATAAATAAGTGGACAAGTGGATAATTTCAGATCACAAGAGGGTTTTGCTGAAAACCCAGGGCTGAGGCCAAGTGGAATCAGTGGTTGTTACAGTGCCAAGGACAGTGTTTGTCCTGTAGGCAGAGTGAGCACATGGGGGCCTTCATTTTTTATAATAACAGGTACTTGGAATTCAACATAATGGAGAAAGCCATGGTACCAGATGCTTCTTTCTTCCTTGCTTACAGATGCCTATTCAATCCAAGATTCTCCTTCCAGCATAGAGACACATACCAGCCAATGATGGCATTCCTGCTCATGTGGCCAGGCTCTGATTTAAGAGAAATTATGTGCTTCGTTCTGGCTGAGATGCGAGGGGACTTTTGGGTAAGGTTCCTCACTCTAAAAAACCCAACCAAGCAAAAGGTACATAGAGAAAGCAAGCCATGCTCTCTCCTCCTGACACTTGTATGGGACAGGTGAACATGCAGTAGCCTTGTTGGGGCCATGAAGAAGCTGGCCTAGCAGGCAAGCCAGCATGCTAAGTGTGGCCAAGAAGAAGGGGGGAATGGATGTGGGTCGTGATATTGCTTGGACACTGAATCAGTCACCTTGGAACCACCCCATCACACATTCCTTCTCAGGTGAAATAATGAACGTGGCACTTACTCACTGTTCAAGCCATTTGGGGCTGGATTTTCTGTTATTGGCAGCCAGAGCATTCTGACTGATAGGCAGAACATGGAAACAATGAGGATTCTAGGAGCAGCATTCTGGTTCTTCCTAAGGGCTGTTGATCATCGGGAGAGGGAAGAGTTAGACTCTGCTATTGACATGCAACTTTGTAAGATCCATCCCCATATTTGGCAAAACAATCCCCAAAGTAAAGTAGGGAGGTTCTTCCTATCCTGTCTTGTCAGTTTCTCCTGAGAACACTGCTCCTCAAATGTGGGCATACAGACCCTAAGGAACCCCCATGGGCAAGGTATTGAGGGTACAGGGGCTCCAAGGTGCATGTCGCACACTCCAAGGAACTACCACTTCCTACCAAAATGTGGGAAGAAACTCTGGAAAGCAACTTCATGAGGACAGGAGCCTTATTAATTATGTTTACTGCTCCCCACCCCCACCCTCAGAGCCCAGAACAGTTCCCAACACAAAATGGGGGGATCACAAATATTTGTGAAATAAGTGCATTGAAACAAACATGGATATGTTTAAAGGAATATACAAGCACATGGATATGTTTAAAGGAACATACAAGCATGGCCTGAAATTTTTTTTGAAATCCGAGTAAACATACTGGGAGGGTGTCTATATTTTCTACCACTAAGGACATTTGCTGAAAATGTTTAAGGAGCTGTCTCTTTGGGACATCCAACTTAGCTTTCATGTGAGCCTTAGTGCATATCCTTAAAACCTTTCCTTAATCCTCTTTCCCGAAACACATTCCTACACAGACAGGCCTGTTTCCCAGGCCAGCTGCAGCTCTGAAGAAGAGGGAATACCCGGGCATTTACTTCCTAGTTCCTTTTCCACCAGTCAAATCAGCATTGTTAGCTCAGGCTAACTAGAAGGAAACAGGATCTCAAATGGCACAATGGGGTAGCCTTTGCTACTGCTATTTTCCTCATCTGCCCTGGTTTCTCCTTGCTTAGAGCATCTCTCTCTGTCCTGCAAAGCCTGGTGGGAAGTGCATTCAGCTTTCCTCACTTCCCCAGGCCATAGTGAGCTGGCTCTCCTATTTCGTGATCTGCATAGCATAGTATCTTATCTATCCCAGGCATTAAAACATAGAATGGCAGCAGCACAGGACAAAGCCAGGCAGAGCAGGATGTACATGCTGGAGCCAAAGGCCACACCTTCTGCTCCTCTATATCTCCTATTCATAATATTTCTGGGTCAAGCCCTAGTGATGCCACTTAGCAGTGTATTCTTAAAGCTTTTTGAGTCTGTTTCTCCAGTTATAAATGTGTACTGTACTCCTTCATAAGGATACTGTAAATATGAAAGAGGTAAAAAGTGTAAAGCTACTCCTGCAAAATCTTGTTTGAGTGTGCACTCAGATTGCTCTCTCGTTATTACTTTGTGGTCGATGCCCGATGCATTTGAAGATTTATTGAGTGATCCAGCCTCTGAGAGCTGAGAGCAGACTCGCTTCTCTCACCTTCTGGACACAGTAGTGCTCCTGCTGTATCGAAACACAGTTTCTCAAATCCTGCTCTACAATTGCTGCTGGGGGAGAAGTCAGTGGCTTCAGGGAATGGAAACCCAGGGGAGGCTGGGCTAACCTCTGCTCTCTCAGGGGGGTTACAAGTCTCTGGAGTGGCAAGAGCCACAGGTCAAAGAGACCAAGTACAAAGTTGCCAGAGACTATTGGGGGCAAGGCCTATACCATGTGCCCAGGCCCTCCATGAGAAGGTCATGTGATGAAGTTTGAGGACCACAAGCCCTCTGAAGGGAACTTGGCTGAGTCATAGAAGCCAGTTCCTTCCCTGTGCTGGCTCTTAGTTACCAGTCTCCCTATGGGGGCCTCATAGTAATGATCAGATAGGAGACTTTGTGTGGTCTCCTCTGAGACACACAAGAAACTACTGAGATGCCAGCACCCAAAAAAGTCATTGACTCTGCTCATCTCTGCAACCTGAGGCTTGGGTCTGGCCTGACCTTCCCATGGCCCCCACCAGGTATCCCCTCAAATCCTGTTGCCACATCAAACCTACCTACAGGACGAGAGAGGCGAATGGACTGTTGACTCTGGGTGATTCTTTAGAGGTCATTGATGCCTGTCCAGAGGAGGAGTTAGAAGGTTGGGATAATTCATTGCACAGATGGGGAAACTGAGGCTCACAGAGGCGAAATGGCTGGTGCAAATCACACGGCCCACTGATGCTCAGTTTGGACCCAATTCTTCATCGTCTTCTCTTTCCAATCCTAAATGTAGTTAGAAGACCCCTTCTGCTCTGGAAGACAGAAAATAGCCATTTTCTGACCATAAAAGCTAATTGTATATAACCAACCCCAGAAAAACAGATTGCTTCGACATATCTTTGGTCTGGATCCAGAGAGATCCTAGACCACAAAGGAGTGGATGGATTCACTCTTAACTACTTCTTATCCTGCACTCTTTGCAGCTTTTTTGGTGACCTATGGAGTTGGCAGACCCTCACATTTGATGCGCCCTGTGGTTGCTTTCACAGGAATGTGGGCCAGCAAGAGGTATGAATTATCACCACTAATTCCTGCTCACAGCTCCAGCTCACAGCTCCAGATGCTGTTCTAAATTCTTTGTATGTATTCACCCATTTAATCCTCCCAGCAATCCTATCAGATCAGTTTATAAATGAGGAAACTGAGGCATGGGAAGCAAGGAGTCTAAGATCACTCAGCTTGTAACCGTTGAGATTTGAATTTAGCACGTCAGACTCCGGAGCCTGTGCTTTCTACCCACGATGCCTTACTGACCCAGGTGCTGCAAGTGGCTCCTTAGAACAGGGCTGCTCTGTCATTAAAAAAAAAACTCTTTATTATAAATTCTGCCTCCCTGTGCTCAGGGACTAGAGGTGGGATGGGCTCTGAAAGGCAGTGACTGTGCTCCCCACTTCTCCCCCAGTGCTGTGGCCATTCACTTCACACGCCCTCCCCCACACCCGGCCCTGCCCCAGGATGTAAGTGCCTGCTCAGGCACCACACTCTCAACCCCCTCCAAAGGCAGAGGAGGTCAATACTGGATTGAGTTTTCATATTCCCTTGGGGTCAAACTTGCAGATTCTTGCTTGTGCAGTGAAAAACAGCCATTTGATCTCTCTCAACTCTGTATAAATCTCATGAACTGGTCTCCAGAAACCACTCGAATGACAGGAAAAAAGTAAAAGGGAGCCCAGTCCATCTGTCCAGAGGAAGAGTTAGAAGGTTGGGATAATTCATCAAAGCCACCACTCAACCCCTGCAGACACACACACACACACACACACACACACACACACACACACACACGTGCTCCACTCTGTCAGAGGAGCATTCGGGCTGCCTCTGCATTATGTGCCTTTAATGAATTTCTAAAGAAAAAGATCAGCTTTGCCAGAGCCCATGTTGTGTTTTCTCTAAATCAGAGCAAATAACATTACTTCTCCAAACGTTGCTATTAGGATGAGATTTATATTTACCTGGAGAGGCTGCTCCTTCAAGAGAGGCAGCGAGAAGTTTAGGCTACAGATCGAGCAATCTGCCTGGCTGAAATGCGATTTGCTGTGGAGGGCTGTTTGGGGTTTGCATAAATGAGAAAGATAAACATGATGACTGCTGGTGATTTTCACTAACATGATTACTGCCTGGGAATAGATCTCTGTCCCTCCTTCTGTGTCTCTCCTCCTCTCTTGTGAATGGGTCCAAAACAGTAATTTTCTAAAGTAGAGGTTTGAGCTGGTGAGGTCATGACCCTCGCCCATGTCCACCCTCACCTCGTTGCACATGTCCACGATCACACACGTGCACTCACTTGCACACACGTGTGTTATTTGGACTTCAGCGTGGGCAGTCTGGTGGGAGAGGTACACTCATGGTGCCCTTCCCTCCATCTCCAGGTGGAGCACATTGTCCTAGAGGAACTACCAATGCACCGGCAGGAAGCCATGTCCCTCAAGATAAAGCTGTAACATTCAGACAAAGTGAAAGGCAATGTGGCTATCCACCCCCTGGGTGCTCAGATTTTCACTGTCATGGTTTCAGGCTATGGATAAAAGTATTGAATAGATGTAGTTGGCTTTGCATTATTCTTGTGTGTTTTGCAGGGCAGAGTCAGATCTGGAAAGAGGAATCAGGAGTCCTAGATTCAGGTTCCGCCCTCCAGTTCAACCTTTGTGAAGCTCTCACTTATGTGCTAGGCTGGTCTGGGTCTCCGGGAAGGAATCCAATATAGACCCTGTCTCAAGGAGCATCAAAGCCTGACCCCCAAGTACACCGAACATAAGCTCAGAAAGTAAAAGGTGCCGAGTGAGAGGCATGGTGGAAAGTTTCTGCAAGGGAGATGCTGTCTTCAGCTGGGGAAGGAGAGAAGAGCACTGTGGACTAGCCCCTGAGTTGGGTGCTGGGGGAGATGTAAGATTTGGATTCGAGATGATGGAGAATGGAGGCTATTTCTTGAAGAGGCAAAAGCATGAGTAAAGGTACAGAGAGGGTATCATGAACAAGGGAGTATCCCCCAAAGGAGTCGCTCACACACGTTTGTGACTTCCACAATGCCAGGTTTGTTAGGAAGACCTCCGCAAGAAACCAATACAGTCACTCACAGGTTACACACAGAGTGGGGAGCTTACAGGACAAAAGCCAGCAGAGTGTCCAGCGTGAAGTCCCAGTCCTTGTTGGCATCTGCAGGTGGAGAGGTGGGTGTAGTCTCAAGCTAGGTGGCTGCAGGGGTGGCAGACGTCAGGTGGAGCAGAAGTCCCTTGGGCTCCTAGCATGACCTGTGGTGCAGCCATGCCTGACTATTGCATGATTAGAGCTCTGAGTTCATATAGCCGCCCATGAGGGGTGGAGGTCCCACTCAGGTGGGTGTTCAGATGGATCACTGATCCAAATGTCCAGTTTGGGGCATTCTGAACCCTATCCTAGAGGTGTTCTCATTACACCCCATTACCTCAATCTTGACTTAGCACTTGGCATAAATCTCATGGCTGACAGTGACTCCATATTGTACTGTCAAAGTGTCCAAAAAGTCTGCTCTGCTTGTGCTGTAAACAGAAGGAGAAAGGGGGAATGTTTAGGGGATACTGAGCAGCCTATTCTAGGCCATGAAACACATGTGTGGATGTAGAAGAAAGGAAAGTGGGTGAAAAATAAAATGTCTTTTCTGTGTCCCCTTTACTCCCTGTCTTTGACCATTTCTTCCTCAGTTCAGTGCACTCACGCCCAACACTGCTGATCTGAAGCCATTTTCCCAGGAAGCAATCACTCTTACCATGTAAGGATCCTACGGATCCCTAAGGGCTCTGTGCCCAGGACAGGGCACCAACGTGGAGGGTTCTGGAGGATGCCCAGGAGAGGAAACATATCTTCTACCATGCTATTGCCCAAGTTATTGCCTGAATTCTTCTTCCGCTCCCATCACCACTTATCTAAATTATACTCATACTTCAAGATGTAGCTCAAGTGAAAGTTTTACAGGAAATTCTTCCCTAATGTCCCCAGCCAGGAACAACTCCTCCTTCTCCAGGACCTCGAAATCACGAGTGTCCTCTGGGAATTAATGGGATTCTCTTGCAAACAGTGGAAAACCTCAAACGATGAGCTGTGTCCAAGCTCCTAATTCGTGTGGTTTCTGTGTCTATTTCTATAAAAAGTTCTTATGGATCTGAGTCAACTGCCAAACTGTGGCTTAAAAAGCATAACATATATAAAGCAGAGAAGACTTTAAAGTTTCAGCGCAGTAGCTCTGAATGTTGAGTCAGCTTGCCAACGGGTGACAGTCTGACAGCATCATCCCAGCTCCAAGTATCAGGGGTCTGCAAAGAGACCAGTCACACCTAAAGCCCCCCATACTAGGCCCTAGGATCTTATTTTAATTATCATTTGCTCACAACAAAAAATTACCTTTCCTCTTTCCAAACCTACTTCTCATGTTTCCGCTATCTCAGTCAATGCCATCCACACAGTCGTGCAATTCAGAAAGCTGGAAGGCATCCCTGGTCCCCTTTCTGCCTCCCCCTCTGCAACCAATCTACCATCAGATCTTGTAATTTTATGTACATCATTCAAATCCATCCCCTTTCTTTTCACCTTTCCCCCCAGTTCCCTAATCAAGCCATTATCATCCTGACCCTGGATATCCCAGTAGCTCCTAACTCTTTATCCTAACTCTACAGTGTTTGGCTTCCCTAATGCAGCTAGTTTGATAGCAAATTGACAGTTCATTCTTTTAGGCACTGATCCAAGCCAGCCAGGGCTTCCTGCTGCTCCCAGGTGGGGTATAGTCACACAGCCTGATGGGCCATGGCAAGGAATTTGAAATTATTTTGCCCTTCAGTCAGCATCCTCCCTGACTCTCTCTAGATTCCAAATATCATGACCTTTCCTGACAGCATTTGCAGACTGCTTTTCTCTCTGCCCAGGACGAGCCTCCTCCTGGTTCCAGTTTCAGCTTAGTTCTTTGTTTTTAGTTTAATCACCATTTGCTCCCTTTACCCAACAAACTAGAGATGCTCTTCAAATCTTATGGGCTCTGAAGTACCCCATGCTTCTGGCTCAGCACTCTTATCACAGTTTATAATTAGACATTAAGGCATGGCAGCAATATGTCATTTCTACTTGACAGACATTGTGTTAGGATCTGCAGGTGCCATGGCTGACTTCTCATTCTTGTATTCCTGGAAGATGGCACCTGGTATCCTATGTTCCTGGCACCTAATAGTGTCCAATGCACATTTATTAGGGTTGAATGAGTGGATTGATAAATTCGTAAGCAAGTGAGCCACAGACCTGTGAGTAAGGACCAGAGGCAGCTAGTCCTTGGAAGAAAGCTCTGTAAGAATGATAGCTGGGCTGGTCTCTGCTTTGTTTTCCTTGTTTAGACCACTCCTGGCCAGTAGAATGTGACCACTGCGAAGAACATTCACATGTCAAGCATCGGATGAGGGACTGGCTTCAATCTGGAGGGGTGAGGTCTTTGGGCACAAATCTCTCCCTGGATATTAGAACCTGGGCTTCATGTGGCCTTCCTCAGCTAGCCTCTTACCTCAAAACTTCTTCCCATTTTTTTAATGAGTCAATTCTGAGAGAGTTAGGTTCAGTATTCAGTATGATGAGCTGTCTAGATTTTAGAAATGGCCTCCTAACTTCTCTTCCTGGCTTCAGTTTCCCCAAGTATCAATCACCCTGACACTATTGGCATTTGCATTTCCTAAAGCAGAACTTTCAATCTGTCACTCTCTGGCACAAAATCCTACCTCTCTGTTTACAGGAGGAGCCCAAGTGGTGTAATTGAGGACACTTTAATCCTTAGCTCAAATAATCCTTTCTTTCAAATATACAATTAACTTTAAGGCACACTTCCCAGCCTCGCCGTGCTAGAATTATAACCCCGGGAGGCAGCACTGAGATCTCTTTCTGACCTTATCCCATAGTCCCAATCCAATTGTAGCCAACCCTGGTTGCAAAAACATACCCACTTCTCTGTATGGTCTCTTCCCTTCTCTGGCCCCTCAATGTCCCAAGTCATCTCTCCCTGGCAGAGTTGAATTAATAATAAAGCATATAATAAATTATGCTTTTATTGGGGTTACATTGTTAACAAAATTGTATAGGATCTGTATATTGCGTTGTGTGTTTACCATCCCAAGTCACGTCTCTTTCCATTACCATTTAGCCCCTCTTTACCCTCTCTCCACATTCCCCCTTCCCTCTGTTAATGACCATACCACTGTCTACAAGATGTTTTTTTCTTTATCCTTTCACCTAGCTCCCCTACAACTCTCCTCTCTGACAGCTATGAGTCCGTTTCTATTTTGTTAGTTTATTTTTATTAGTTTCCACATATAAGTGAAATCATATGATATTTGTCTTTCTCTAACTGGCTTATTTCACTTAGCATAATCCTCTTCTGGTGCCCCCAACCTTTCTTGTGTGTTCTCTTTTTAAATGACAGCAGGTCTCTGTGTTGGTTAGGATAGGCCAAGTTATGCTGCAGTAACAAATTCATTTCTAATTGCAATGCCTTGACACATAATCAATGTCTTTTGTCACCATGAAACTTATCCAGTGCAGTTCAGCACGAAGCTTTCTCCTCAAAGAAACTCGGGGACCCAGGCTGACAAAGCCTCCACAACCTGGAGTGTTTCTGGGAAACATACAAACTTCATGTGCTCTTCTTGTTTGGGCCCAAAAGTGATACATATCACATCCCCTCTCAGTCTATTGTCCCAAATGAGTCACCTGGCTCTGCCTAGTGCACAGGAGCAAGGATATGAGGGCAGCCTGTGGTAGTCCATGAGCAAGATATGCCTCTGCCAAGCAAGTAAAGCATGAGTGCATAGATATTCTCAGTAAAGGTCTGTGCAGAGTGGGATGCCATGCCAATTGATTTTCTCTCTATTGTGAACACAATATTTATGCCTGGAGGACTTACTAATTGACTGAAGGCCAGACTTTGGCCTTGGTGTGATATTAGCTCTGTATTATGTTTGTCTTGTTTCTCTTATCAAATGATAAATGCCTTTCCAATATTAATAAATAACTTCCTCAAGCGGCAGGGATAGAAGAAAGAGCTCTGGGAAGGAGTGGAGCTTTATCTCTGGCAAGTCGCATGATGTTGGGCTAATTATTTAACCCCTGAATTCAGAAGAGCCTTGAATTTCAGAGCAAGGATACAGGACTTCCTTAATTTAAATACCAACTCTGTCGCCCACTATATGTGCAACTTAGGGAAACAATCTCTCAAACCTCAGTTTTCTTATCTGTAAAATTGAGATGAGAAAGTATGTACCTTAAATGGTTGTTGTAACCATAACATGTGCAGACTTGTTTTGCCCAGTCCCTGGCACTCAATAAATGCTTGCTCTTCCTGGCTGTTGTCTGAACCCTGGTTTCCAAGGCTTGCAACTATGAATTCTGCCATGCAGATATAAAAGAAACAAACATCTAATGCAGGATGGGACACAGAGTAGGTGGCTAGTAGATATTTACTGAAATGAATGAAATATAATCAGTAAGAATAGGAGGTTTTTCTAATTGTTTGGCACCAGATATACTTTCCGTGAATATGTCTGCCTGCATTTCAAGTGAAAAGTGTTCAGAATAATTTCAGACACATACAGGCTGTCCCTCCTGGGGGCTCAAGACAATCTCCATGGCCTGAGAAACTGTGCAGCTCTGATCCTCTTATCCCCCATTCATCATCTTGTACCCCTGTCCACGTGGTAGTTGAACCAGTGGCCCTGCTCTGTGCTTGGTTGTGTTAGTATCACTGGAGATAAACTATTGTCTTCAAAAGAGGAAGTGAGCTGCCATTTCTCTGGCCAAACTCATTTTTCTCTTAGAGACAAGGCAGAGCGAATCATATTTCTCTCTGAAGTCTTTATTTCCCTGTCAATAAAAACATGGTTAGCTACCTGGCTGGGCCGGGCTTAACTTTGGCACACTCATTTGGTCAATCCTATTTCTATTTCTCTATTAACCCTGGTTTGGTGTTGGACAGTTGAAATGCTGGCTCCTTGAAGATCAGAACTCCCAGGTACAGTCTACAGCCCAGCGCTCTTAGTCTGATTTGGAATCTTGTCCTCTCATTATTTCGACACACTTTATTATTTGTCCTATGAGGAACTGTGAGGAACAAAGAGAGACACTGGAGGTGGCCGGGGATGGCTTAATGGAGAGGGAGGTAAGTAAGAGTTTGATCTTTGGAGTCAGATTGCCTAGGTATGAAATGTGCCTTCACCAATGTAGGATTGTTTCTATACCTATTTATGTTTATATTTTTTGAAATAATGACTCTAAAGTATTTGGCATGGTGCCTGAAAGGAAGTAAGTAGGCAGTAACTTCTAGCATTGATAATGAGTATTCAATGTTCACTGGTGATTTAAAAGCATCACTTACATGCCAGGAGCCTTTTTGAATGTTTGGAGCTCATCAGGAAACAAAAATCCTTGTCCTCGTGGAGCTTACAGGATAATGATGGTACTGAGGATGGTTCCTGTTCTCTGAGGTCTTAAAATCTATTGGGGGAAATGAAATAAATTCATGTGTTGCCATGGCCTTACCCTGAGACACTTGCAGCTCAATGAATATCCCCTACTGCATGCACAGTGAGATCGAGAGTCAAAAAAAAAAAAAAAAAAGCTCTATTCATTGTTGGACATCTGCTGCCTGGTTTTTCTGAGTGTATTAATAAGTTTCTTGTATTAACTTTTCAATGTGATGATAGTGGGCTGTCTATCGTGGGTGAGAAAGATGGCTCATAGTCATGGAGGCTCCGTTAAACCAGAGAAATATATGGGGTGTTTGTAGGACAGAGTTCACTCATCCATTCATTCAGAAATATTTCTCCAGCAACTAGGAGGTGGCAGGAAGAGTGCCAAGCACTGTGGGGAGCACAGAAATGAGTGATGACTCACACTTCACCAGAGCCAATGCCACACATCAGTGGCTATTTCCCTTAGGTTGTTGTGTAGCAGCTCATGCTTCTATCCCCCTTCTCTACAATGGGGTCCCTCCCTTAGGGAAGAGGAGGAGGGGCTGATCTTAATGGAAGTGTGTTTGGGCATAGAACAATCCACTGGAACACAGACTCAGAAAAATAAGGGAAACTGTACCATCCTCTTGCCAACTGACTGAATAATACCAATGACTCGAGAGAAGAAAAATCAATTATGTGAATAGCTGACCTGTAATTCAGTGAGAAAGGTTCCACCCTTGAGTCAATACCTTCTACATCGATGTTTTGAGGATTTGTCATGAATGACAAGAGAATGTTAGTATTGCAGTGATTTGAGGGTTAGCTAGTTACTCTCAGAAGCTGTATTTGTGTCACACCCAACTCCTGGTGTCACCTTATCAAGATCTTGTGTTTAAAGACGGGAGGAGGTCTCTGGATGGAGATCTCTTGAGTGATGAGCCTATGAGGGGGGAGAAGAGTGCCATCTATTCTGCAGGCAGTTAGTTGCATGCATTTCTCCAAACAACCTAGTAGAGGTGACAGGAAAGAGGTGTGTATCTTAGGTTCCTCAGTGGTAAAATGGGGCAAGAGACTTTCCCAAGATCTCAAAACTAGCAAGAGTCAGAGAGGCATCTAGAACTCAGGTTTCTATGCTCAAGGTTAGCGCCTTTTTCATCATTCCAGCCGGTCCACTGCTTGTGACATGGACTTGAGTAAGAAACTTCTGGATGAGTAGATGATTTCTCAAGAGCACTAGTTACTCAAAAATGAGAATGAGGAAAGCTAAACAGACTTCTTTACTGCAAGACATCTCAGTGCTTTTGTAGGCTCACCCAAGTGTTTCCTTGAAGCTATTCAAAACAGGAAAAAAAGGATCCAGTGACCTCTTCAATTATATAATTCCTTCTTCATGGTTTACATTGTAAAAGGCACTGTTCTAGGAAATGTGCTTGCAAAAACTATGCTTTATTTTGCAATTTTCTTCTTTAGTTTCTTCTAAAAACTGCGCAGAGACATTGCTATGAACCAAGGAAGACTTTGGAGGGATGGTAGACCAAGGATTTGTTTTTGGCCTGAGTAACCATCATATCCATCCCTCTGTTCTTATACAGGCCTGACCCTCTAAGGCCCAATATCCCCACTGAAAATGGCTGATCTGGAGGTCAAACTCTGTCACCTCCCTGCAGTGTGACCTTAGGCAGGTCCATTTCCCACATGCGTCCTCAGATTCCTCTCCTGAAAAGGGTGCATGAGGCTGACTGGGGGATTTTGTTAAGATACAGAATCTTGAGCCTCACCCCAGCGATTGCAATTCAGTAGGTTTGCGGTGAGGCCCCCTGGGGTCTGTGAGTGTCATGACAGGTGATTGTAGTCCTGTGAAAGCCTGTCTACACTAGGGCCCAGGAGGAGATTTATTTAGACCCATGAGGACTTCAGGGATGAGGTGGTCCGTCAAGTGAGCATATCCAGCATTCTGCCTGACTCTCTGAGAAGGTGACCTTCTCCCAGCCCCCATCTTCTTCTTACCCATCTTGATGATTCTCTTCTGATTCACCACTAAATGGTAATTAATCACTAACAGCACTCTTAGGAGAGAGAGGACTCCATTTGCTTATCTACAATTCACTGCCCATTACAAGGCACAAAAAATAACCACAAATCGTGTCACACTTTCAAGAGTGTATTCTGGAAATACCCGCATGATAGGATTATAATTCGCTTCAAAGCTGCTTTGATACCATGGGTTCTAGAAGAGAAGTTGGCCCTTTTAGAAAAGTTTTTCTGCTAAACTCAGAGTTACATAATTCTAAGCACTGTTTGGAGGCAAGCTGCCAACAGTTTGGGTTGCTGAAGAAACAATCATTTTCCAATTTCACTTCAAACCAGGCGTGGTTAATAAACTTTAAAATTAGGGAGATTTCCTAGTGAACATATATTACTTTGGTAATCAAACATAAGTTATTAAAAAAAAAGTTCAGGGAACTGAAGTGGGACTGGGAATATGAGAGTATTGAAATCTTCTCCCCACAGGGCCAATTGGCAGAGAAAGTTCTGAGGATGAAAAGTTCTTGGTAAAAGAGGTTCCCATTCCTGCAACCAAGGTGACCCCCTTCACCATTTTTCCACTGGCAGAGGGTAAGTACAAACAAGGGCTATGACACAGCCGTGCTGCTTAGCTTTTTGTGCTCATATTGTATGCATACTCTTTACCTTGCTTTTCCATGTAACATCTTAACACAAGTGCTTCCCCAAGTAGCTATAAAGCCTTGCAACATGATATATAGTGGCTGCATTGCTCTCCATTCCACAAAACACTATAATTCATTTCACCATTGCCCTCTTGTAGAAAAATATACCGTGATGAACTCTCAGTGCATAAGTTTTCTGTATTTAAAATTATTCTCTTAGGTGAGATTCTAATACAGATGGGAGTTCTAACCACAGCAGTGTAAATTGTCCTCTGTTACTTTCTCAGAATGTAAGGGGGAGTTTTTGAAGACAAGCTGGTCTGAAGTCACATCCTGGAAGGAGTCTGACTTCAAAGTAAAGATTTATGAAAAGAAAAATAGCTAAGTAACTCCAGGTATAAAATCAGGATACAACCTACTACTAATTGAGTTCTGTATGTCTAATTATTTAAATCTTTTGCATCTATATCATCTTTTCACTCATTTATTACAAAACTAGAGGCCCAGTGCAAGAAATTTGTGCATTGGCGGCGGGGGTGGTGGTGTCCTTCAGCCTGGCCTGTGCACTCTCATAGTCCGGGAGCCTGTGGGGAATGTCCAACTGACAGCTTAGGGGCAGTCAGACATCCTTAGCGCTGCTGTGGAGGTAGGAGAGGTTCCTGCCACCACCGCTGCACCTCGCAAGCCATGAGCCTGGCTCAGGGCTTCTGGCTGAGTGGCACTCCCCCTGTGGGAGCACACACTGAGCACCAGGGGGCAGCTTCTGCGTTGAGCATCTGCTCCCTGGTGGTCAGTGCACATTATGGCAACCAGTCGTTCCGTGGTTTGGTCAATTTGCATATTAGCCTTTTATTATATAGGATAGTTAAGATAAAAGGGTCACCCTATTTAAGCCATAAAGTCTAGTTCATGCTAGTAACAGAGACATCTTTTATTATATTCAACTTACACATTAGACATGAAAATACTCTGAAACAAGTAATTTCTCATATGGACATTACTACCCACTAGAAGAGTTGTTTACTTATTATCTGGCCATTGTTCAGACTAAAGAACCAAACATTTTGGAGGTGAGAGTGTCTAAGTTCACAGGGCCAAGTAGAGGCCATATCGATATCTGGGGCTGTGTTTCTTGATTCCCAGACCTGTGGTTGATGAATGCTTTATTCCACTACCACAAACCAGTCTTCATGCTTCTATTTATCTCTGCATGCAATAAAGGGCACAGAGATTGATTCTAAGAGGGGCCAATATCCAGATGCTGAAAATATATTCAAAAATTTTCTGTTATCAAGAAGCTACCATTATAAGTGAGAGACTCATAAGTTCAATGGAATAACTACAATTTGATTATGCATAACTCCGAAACAGCAGTTAAATACTGAGGACCCTCAGAAGGGATCTAACAAGCAGGAAAGGCAAGGAAGGCTTTCCCAAGGTAGGGACATCTGAGATAATCCTTAAAGGAAAAATGCATGTGTGTATTGGGGAAGGACATTCAAACTGGAGAGCACAGAAGGGGCATGGACTCTTCTGGGGATGGTGATATAAATTCAGTACCATCGGCTCCTCAGGCTTGGAGGATGGATGGATGGATGGGAGACAGGCAATAGGTAGCGTACACTAGTGGGTTTGCAGGTCATTCTAAGAAGTTCGGACTCAGAGCACTGGGTGAAGGGAGTCAAGAAAGTTTTGCAAGTTATGTGGGAGGGTGTGTGTGTGAGAGACAAAGAGAGAGAGAGATTTTTTTGCAAATGACCTTACCTGTGAATGAGGGTCAAGAATATACTGGAGGATTGACATTTGTAGCTGGGAGACATTTATGAGGTCAGTGCAAGGAGGCAGGTGAAAGATGAGGATGTAGTCTAAGGCAGGGATGGACAGCCAGGATGAAGAGAAGAGGCCAGAGGCAAGACACTAATGGAATTGAGCGTCTCTTCAAAGTATTGGCAACTGAGAATAATGTTAAGATTTTTGTTAGGGAGAGTGAGTAGAAAACTAGAGCTGGAGAAGTGGTTTGAGGGAAGGAGGATAAGAACCTGAGTTACCTTTGTGATGTTCAAAGGGAATCCAATTGGGCATATGGCATCTGGAGATGTGAACCCAATCACAGTCAGTATAGTTGAAGACGTGGCATCATCCAGAGAGAACAGGCAGAAGGAAATAAGAGGAAGGAACCACAGCTGGAAAATGCTCTCCTTTATTAGAAAAGGATCTGAGAGGGAAGAGAATTTGTGATTTCTCTGCCTAAAAATTTCTTGCTGGAAAGAGCGTGGCTGGATAATTATCACCCATCCAGGACTCTTCTGTCCAGCAAATGCTAAGCTGGGCAGGACACAGGGTCCACAGCAGCAGAGTGAGGTAGACAGTGTTGGCCTGGGGAAAGTGTCTTAGGGGAGCTGCTACAGAACTTGGCCTTGTTCATTTCCAAAATAGGTTGCGGAGGGGGTAGGTTTGGGGGAAAGAAATGGAAAGAAAGAAAGTAACCACAAATGGACACTGGCTCTCTGATTGGTGCACCACTTACTGATCTCATTTGATTATTTCACCAACTACAAGGAGGGGGTAGCAGTATCTGATTGAGGGACCTCTTCCTCTGTCCTCATATTTTCAGGTTTCCATCACAGACCCTCCCAGACTCAATGTCATACTCCCACCCTCAGGAGAACCTGTTCCATTTTATGATTGGTGGAGTACCAAGGGTCTGTGCACCCACTGGCTCACTGTTCTTTTCCCAGGTGATTTGAGGTCATGGAGTTCCCTCTTCCTCTTATTTTTGAAGTGATATCATGCTCTGTCTAATCTCCATTATCTCTTCTTTGTTACCAAGAGTGACCTTTGGGGAAGACAGATGGTTATGACTTTCTAGCTCTTTTGTCTGAATATGGCTCACTTTTTGGAAAGGGTAAAATTCTATATAATAAAAGGGTAATATGCAAATTTACCCTAACAGCAGAACGACTGGGAAACTGGGAATGACTGGTCATTATGACACACACTGACCACCAGGGGGATATGCTCAATGCAGGAGCTGCCCCCTGGTGGTCAGTGTGCTCTCACAGGGGAAGCTCTGCTCAGCCACAAGCCAGGCTGGCTGCCAGCACTGTTGTGTTGGTGGGAGCCTCTCCTGCCTCCTCAGCAGCACTACAGATGTCCAACTGCAGCTTAGGCTTGCTTCCTGCTGGCAAGTGGACATCCCCTGAGGGCTTCTGGGCTGCCAAAGGGATGTCTGACTACCAGCTTAGGCCTGACCCCCTAGGGAGCAGGCCTAAACCAGCAGGTGGACATCCCCTGAGGGGTCCTAGACTGTGAGAGGACACAGGCTGGGCTGAAGGACCCCTCCCCAAGTGCACAAATTTTTGTGGACTTGGGCCTCTACTATTAGAAATATTAGGAATTAATGGCTCTTGATTCCCAAATCAAGATGCACCAGTTATTAAGCTGATGTTAAACACCCTCCACCCCAATTTGACTCATGTCTATTTTAATTGAAGGAAGAGAAAAGCATTTATTATTGACCTGTTCAAATTTCATCCATTTTTACCTATAAAAAATTGAATTCACTCAGTTTCTAAATGACAGGGCAGGGATTAAACCAGACTCTCTTACATACTCTATTTCTGTTCCTCCATGCTGCCTCTTTAGGTTGAAATTATGTTGAAAAAAGAATAAAAAAGTCTTATATAGCCAAATGATGTAATTCCAATTACCATGGGTCATGGGTTCACTCAAGCCAGCTTGCGATGTCCTGCTTGCTCCCAGGCTATCGGTTCAGGAAGACTCTCTGCTCTGTTCCCACGAGGTATATTCTGAGATGGTCTTCTCATGGGCCCTGCTGGGAAAGAACAAAACATTAACATGGCAAACACCCTTCCTTTTCCCAAAGATTCCATTTCTTTTGATGACAGCAACTTTCCTAATGAGGAACAGGAAAAGGGTCAAATTTTTCTGCAGGATCATTCAAGCCCTTTCCCAGGACAGGATGATCCTTGGGGAAGTTATGGGACTGTCCCTGCAGGTTCTACCATGCTCTAGGCTACAGAGAATTCTTGAGTGTTTTCTCCTCATCCTAACCATTATCCTCTTCCTGCCCCTCTTCTAAGCACAGGCACACATGAAAGGATGTATTGCATTTAGGCCCAAAGTAAGACTTGATTGCTTCATTTGCTCTTCACAAAAGCTCTGCTGGTCCATGTTCCCTAATGAGGAAATTTGAGTCCCAGAGAGGCAATGAGCAGTGTCCCAAGTTAATCAGATGTAGATGGTGACTATGGGATTGCTAAACATAGGGTCTGAGTCTTCTGGTCCTCTTTACATGGTAAAGAGTGGGTATATTTTAAATAGAGGAATCTGTTGGGTTTCCTTGTTATTGCCTCTTTTTTTTTGGTATTCAGAAGTCAGAAGTACTCAAAATCTTTGAGGTAGCACTGAGGCTCGAAACTGAAGTGAGATGGGAAAATCTGTGATGATGCCAAAATTACTAAATATAGACATTTAAAAATATCGAAATCCACCCTGTGAGTTGTCTGTGAAATATATGTGCTTTGAGAACTGTGAGACATGTTGAGTTGGGGACCAATATGACACATGACTGGTGGTTTATGGGAAAATGCAGAGCTGGGCTTCACTGTACAGAGACCTCATCAGTGGGTTTCAAGGTCTCCTGGGCACAGATCCTACCTTTCTATTTAGACCAGGGTAAGGGTTCTAGAGGTTGGGTGGGGTGGGGTGAGATGCTTAAGAGATACAGTCAGGGGAGCTCCTACTCATTCATTTTTGCACTTTGATAAGCCTTTGAAAAGAAACAAAAGCCAATACCTCCAGGCAACATGTTGTATATCTTGAAAAGACAACTTGAATATACATAGACCAAAGACTAGTGACTAGCCCTGCAGTCTATGTACTGCTTTGCATATAGACAGATCAGTGTCACACCAAAAAAATATTTGTTATTTTCAAGTCATAAAATTTAAAATGATAAAAGTTTAAAATGTGAAAATAATAATTCTTAAAATAATAAAAACAAAACACATCATAGGTGAAACCCCCAGTTCCTCCTATGTGACTGGAACAGGAGAGAAAGGTGCTGACCTGGAATTTTATCTGGGATAATCAATATAATTTTTAATGACTCTGTTTCTCTCCCCACCTCATTTCCAATTTGGAAATGCATGAAACGCAGAACATTGACATGGAGGTAAGGATTTAGTTTGGTAGATTGCTTGGCATTGGCACTTGTTTAGGCAAAAATGTACCAGTAGGACATGTTTTTCAAAATAAACTTTTGAAAGAACAGATATCCAAAATATAATTTACCTTTTGGAGAAAAAATGGCTATAAATTTTTGCAAATCAATAGAATAAATTTGTTTCTTGACTAGCAGAGTTCCTCATCAGGATGATTTAAAAAATAAAAAAGAAAATCTCAAACTATCTGCAGACATAGGGACGTAAAGTTTGGACTCTCTGGACCTACTTTGATAACTTACTACTCAAAGCATGATAGGAGGACCTGCCCCAAAGAATCATCCAGGAGTTGGCTAGAAATGCTAAATCTTAGGCTTTATCCCAGACCTTCTGAATCACAACCTGCATTTCACAAAATACCTATGTGACTCCTATGCACATTATAGTGTGCAGGGCTTTGGTATTTTGAGTTCTCAGGGCTGAAATTTGGAAACAATCCTAAACTAGATGCCACACTAGACCTCTGGAGCCACACATAGGAGGAGAGACTGCTGATGTTGGAATGACAGTTTAGTTCCCAAGCACAAGACACACATATTTCTGTGAGTGACCAGTTGTACTTTTGTATAAGTGGGCGCCTCTGCCCCTGGGCTGTGGGTGAGTCACAGCATGTGATTTATCAGACAAGGGACATATATTTAGAAATACATGATTGCCAAAAGAAAGGGTATGAAGAAATAATATCACTCATATCTGGTTTTCATTATAAATAATATTGCTGTTTTGCATGCTTTCTAGACTCCTTAGGGTATTCTATTGCCACTCTGAGGTTTTTGGGTTTTCTTACATATTTAGAAGCTATTTAATAGAAACGTTGCTGCATGGAAACAAAAATATTTTTCTCACAAAATGTTCCCATTCAATAAGTTGCCACATATTTTTGTTCCATATGGTGCTTCATAAACTAACAGTATCTGCAGGCAATGCAACTGAGTAGAGGGGCACATTTATATGCTTAGAGTGGCAATATGAGCCCACGTTCAAGGATTTTTTGTTTTAGGCAAAAGATAATTGATGTTTAATTAAAAAAAACGTATACTGTTAAAGAGTAGTTCAAGCTGAATTCCTTAAAAGAGACTGTAGAGGAAGTAAATTCATTTATGCATGTCATTCATTCATCAAGCACTTGCTGATCTTTTACTGGAATTACGAAGATGAATAAAACATTGTCCAAGACACTGAAGAACTCATCCTCTAGTGCAGTGGTTCTCAACCTTGGCTGCACATTAGAATCACCTGGGAATCTTTTTAAAATCCTGGTTTCTGGGCCTCATCGTCCAGAAATTCTGTTTCTTTGTTACTAATGTTATGGCCCCACCCCATAACAAGCAGAATTTCCAGAGGATGAGGCCCAGAAATCAGGATTTTAAAAAGATTCCCAGGTGATTCTAATGTGCAGCCAAGATTGAGAACCACTGCTCTAGTGGAAGAGAAAGAAGACCTCAGAGCGATTTAGAGAGTAAATGTGGGTATTCTGGGTGCACACAGTAGAAGTTCTCAGTGAACAAGAGGGATGGGACAGGAGCTGAGGGAAGTCTTTCTGGAAAAGGAATTCTTTAAAAAGCAAGCCATAAAGCTACCCTTCAGGTCCCTGATCTGTATTGGTAAAGTCCTCTCTGACCATCTGTATTAAGAGCAATGGTAACCCCAAACCCATGCCCTCCTTATCATTTTACTCTGCTTTGTTTTTTCCAAGGATTTTAATACCATTCACCATAGCCAGCCTCCCAGACAGCCCTGAAAATGCCTGGATCTTGCTGTCCATGCCCTTGCATAGTCCTCGTCCACATTTTATCAGGGTTAGGAATAATAGAATATGACAGATGCTACAATATGTCACTTCCAAGATTAGGTTATAAAGGCTTCCATCTTGATCACCCTCTTTTTCTTAGCAGCTGGCTTTCCCCAGAGTGAGCCATCTAAGTTGTGAGCAGCTCTTGGAGTAGTCCACATGGTGAGGAACAAAGCCTTATGATAATGCCACGTGAATGACCTTGGCAGCAGATTCCCCAAAGCCAAACATATCTTCAGATCAGACTGAAATCCTCATGATAGAGCAAAAGTCAGAACCACACAACCACTCTGCTCCCAGGCTCTGACTCTCAGGAATTGTGAGATAATAAACCATTATTGTTTGGTCTAAATGTGACATAATTAGTTCCACAGTAATACATAACTAATATATCATCTGGTGCATTATACATTATTTTCCCTCTTCTCAAGAAGGATGTAACCTCCATGAGGACAATAACTTGCTTTATTCATTGCTGTACTTCCATTTCCTAGAACACTACCTAGATCATGGTAGGTGCTGAATAATCATTTAAACCAGTGACTGAAGTCTGCTGACACTCATTCTAATAATTTGAATGACGATTTATAGTGTTTCCATGTACATAGGAGGTCTTCATTATAAGGAATAGCTTTATTTCTCTTCTGATTTACCTGGTTGGGCATTTTATAAGTGATGAACCCCACAACTAATAAAAAGAACCTAACTAGACTTTTCAGAGAACAAAAGCAGAGGCATAAAAGCTAATGTGTTTGTTTTTCTCAACCACATATCACAGGATAACAGATTTTCCTTCATAGGTTCTCACCAAGGCCAATGGCTACAGACCACTATTGGAAGTGGCCATCAACACAAAGTGATGCTAGACCACCAGAACTGGCTTCTTCTAGTAAAATATGGTCCCTGAAGTTATGAGCCAAACAAACTCCATGGACATCATAGTCCAATATCTGCCTTCTAAGTGCCTAACCTTGGGTCCTATAGGATCACAGTCTTTAATCCCTGGGCCAAATCTAAGCTATAACTGTGGGAACCCAAAGGTCAAGAGTCCATTCAGTCCAAAGGTGAACTAGAAGACTGAAGGAGCAGGCTGATGATCATGGGCAGGTTGAACTGACTGGGGACAACAAAAGCAAACCAGGAATGCCCCACGGAGAGTCCTAAATCACAGCTTTCAGTAGTTAACCCTGCCTGTCCACCAGAATCTCCTGGGGCACAGTGCTGGGTATTAATTCACTTTTTTTTTTTTTAACTTCCATGTATTGCTTTGAAATGCTAGTGTTGGAATTGTGCCAACAGCATTTCTCCATTACCAGCTCTGACAATAGAGGGCACTAGAGAAAACCAAAAAGATGGACTATGGAGATTTTTCTCCACCCTGGCCCTACCAGTAGGAAGTTGGTTTTAGTTTCCAGTTTGCCACAATCCCGGAACCATTTGCATCTGAGGTAAAAGTAAGTTCTAACAAGCTCATTCCTCTGAAATCTGGGTCCTATCAGCTCTAGGAGGTCCTTCCCCTGAGGTCAGACACCAGCAAAAGCTGGCAGCACACTGCCCAGAGGCCTGGGTCTCAGCTCTACAGGGCCCCTGGCCCTGACTTCATGCTTTTGTTTTCCCTGCTCTTTGAGGTAATAGCTGCTTCCCTCATTCTCAATAATTGGTTAACTTGTTAAAATTATTTGAATTAAGTTCTTTAGTTCTGGTTTCTGAGTCCTGATAGGACTCCTGACTGTAGGCATATAAAAATATACAGATGTCTGGATTTTTCCATAACCTAATGTTGATTTGATTGGTCTGTTGTGATTAGACACAGAGCATTAGTGACTTTAACATAGAGTCAGGGTAGAGAACCTGGAGTTCTTCTTACCTCTATAGAAATGTTCCAGCTGACTTAAAATGGAGGACGAGAGATACTCAAAGCAGGACTCTGAACTGTCTCCATTTTAAACGATTCCTTCAGCTGCCTATATTTGTGTTTATCAGAAACCACCTTCTTTTTTAATTTGACAGTCATTCATCCATTAAAGGGTAAGGCTTCATTTGGCCATTCACACCTCCAACTCCTTGGTACACATGGTCCCAACCATGTGAGCTGGTTCCACCCTTCTGCTTCCATATTCAGACTGCCCCTCTGCTGTAGGCAGTTACACAGACCTGAGCAGAGCAAGGACAATGGGCTAGGTACAGATGGTCATCAGCCTGGAAAGCCCCAGGTGCCTAGCAAGGGACAATTATAGGTGGGATCTGGCCCCCAGGGTGACTTTTCCTACCCTAGCATATCATTGGTCATGAGGTTTGGACCCCTTGACCTTTCCTCCCTAGAAATAACATTTAGGCCTTTGTTGTATTTAAGCAACAAAACCAACCATGGCTGATGTCAGGACCAGCTGCATTGGATAATGACCCCCTGCCCTGGTGCCACCAATTAATCAGTGGAGACCACAACCCTGAATGGACACACCTGGAAAGCCACTGAATATTCTATTAAGATCTTTCCCCTGGGGCCTCCCCTAAAATCTCCACCCTTAAAACCCTTAGGATGGAGGACCCAGTGCGCTCTCCTTCCCGGGAGCTCGCCTGTGCCTTTCAATCACCCACCCCTCAGGTATGTTACCATTGGCTTCCTCCTACCAAGCTCCAAGGGCCTTTCCTTTATCTCCATAATTTGTTTCCTAAGCCCATTTCTTCCAGGAATTACTTCTTTTATCTCTGTAATTTACCAAACAAATGTTCTCCTACAGTTTGAGTCTTACTCTGAATTCTTTCCTAGCCAGAAGCCAAGTACAGAGGTTTGGTTTGACCCCATCAGTCAGACAACTGGTGCCATTCCCAAAGCCTACCATACCTGGATTCCTAAAATAGCTCTGAATATCCCATTCTGGGGACTTCAACTGAGACATGAAATTATGAAATGGATGTTTCCCTATCACTAAAAGCAAAACGAAGGATAGATCTTGGGTATCTTCCAAGAAAAAAACAACAACTTGCATCTGCATTCAGAGAATATTAGGCCCCCAGAGCAAGGACAGTAATAGGCCAGGTACAGAAACTCACCAAGGCAGAAAGCCCAGGATGCCACACAAAGGGCAAAACTGGAAAAGCAAGCACCTCACCTCCAGGGTAACCTATCTTCCCTTTAGCATATCACTGGTCACAGGGTTTAAACTCTCTGACCTTTTCCTTCCTAAAGATAACATTGAGGCCTCAATTGTATTTCAGCTCCAGGCCCAGAAAAGCAGCAAAACTAGACAAGTTGCACCTGGCTGCCTTAGGACCAGCTACATTGACTAACGACCCCGCCCCCGTGCCCTGGCACCGACCAATCAGTGGAGACCACATTCTTTAAAGAGCATACCTGGAAAGTTGATGAGTAGCCTGAAATCTCCCCTAAGATTTCCACCAGCAAGGAAGACAAATATGTTCAGAACAAAAGACTCAGTGCAGGCTCTCCCTCCAAGGAGCATGCCCTAGCCATTCCCCCACAGACACAAGGAGCATGCCCCAGCCATTCACCCCCAACCTCTAAGGGACCTCATGAGACTTGCAACCAGAGGAGCAATGAGCAGTGGCAGCTCGTCCTGGGCGAACCCCCTAAGCCCCTTTTTATCTGTGTATCCCTTCCCTTTGGATATCCCCATCTCCCATCCCCTTTTCCTTAAATAAATTAAATCTTCTTTAATCAGCGGATGAGATGGTTATGCACCACTGACTTTAACCTTTCAGAGAATATCCATGTTGCATAGGTCCTTTGGGTGCAAATTCAATTCCCTAGCTACTGGTTTTCATGAAATATTTCATGTGTGTGGGAATGTTGTCCACATTACTAATGGTGTTTCTGTTTAATTTCTTGATATAATTTATCATCAAATAAAGCCCCAGAAAGCAGTTCTGACCCACTGGATGGGACCTCCTAGAGAAGGATGGGTTGTTCCTGCAAATGCAATGGTTTTTAATTTTGAAAAAGCTTAGGAGTGTAAGGACCTAGTGACTTGCAGGAAACATTATGAAATGCAGCTAAATGGATCTTTCCAGCACAAAGGCTTGCTGTTTCAGGTTTCTGTATAACATATCTCTTTGAATCAAATAGGGAGAGGCACTTCTTGAAAATCACCACCTTCCCCCCTGATTGGACTTTTCTCTGCGTTGCTGTCTTGTACTAACCAGACTATGGTATGGCATTACGCTGACCTCAGATGACATACATCTCAACAGACAGCATGTGTCGATCCCAGCCACCACCCTCTCAAATAAACCACATAACAGTTCAGAATAAAAGGCAATAAAAGGGCATAAGCAGCCTCACAGGAAATTGGTAAAATGACAAAAGACGTGCGTGCACACACACACAGACTCTAAATCAAGCTGCACAGACATCTATTTGCCCTGCTCTGTTCTCATCTCTCAGAGAGAAGCCGAGACCCGGCACCTCTTCTACCTGTTATTTCTTTAAGGAAATGAGATTTGAGACATGATAGACTTGAGAAGAAATGTGTTTAAGCAAAGCTACTTACAACCTTTCAAGTGTTTCTAGTTTCTGCTAGAGAGAAAAACATGGGGAAAATATTAACAAGTGAAGGGGGAAAAAAAGCTTGAAATGGATTAGAAATAGGATATATTCCTTCGATCTTCCATATACTCTCTTTGATTTGTTTAGGGTTTGGGAGCAGCAGCCTTAGGGGGTGAGTTGTAGATATCTGGAGATAAGACGCGGTGGGACAAAACGTTATTGGAACTAATTGCTTTAGTGCCACGAATATCAAATTAGTCAAGAATGCTTCCACCATGATGTTCTGCTACCTAGAAACTTTCCATGACTTTCCAATGCCCACAGGAAAAATCCTTGAACTTGGATTCCACCACAGTTTTGTACCAACTTCCTTTTCTTTGTTCTGCCGCCTGGAACTGTGCCATGCAAATGCTCCCTTTTAGCCTTAAGGGTTCATGTCTCACACCAATAGTTCAGAGCACTCTGTTGCATATCTCAGCTCCCCATGTATTGGCAACTATGCAATCTGAGATGCGTTCCTCTGCCTCTTACCTGCCTTGCCCTCATCTGTAAACTGAGAATGATAGTAGCCTAGATCTCATAAAGTCATAAGGAATGCATGTCCAGGACTGAGAGGCCTCCTGGATGCAGGGTTTTCAGTGCTCACACAGGAAAATCCCACCCAGACTACGATGAGTGGGTCTTTATGACATATTGCAGATAAGACATTTAGCACTGGGCTTGGCGTATAATAAATACGATGATGATCACATACATATTTCTCTTTCCTAAACATGTCTTGCATTTCCTCCCTTCAAGCTTCTGTCCCCTGCAACCCCAATGCCCACCGCTGGAACCTCTTATCCTTTCTTCTTTGCTTGTCAAAATCCTATTCATTGTATTCCCCTGACCAGACTGGACCCCAGTGAGGGTGGGCCCCCTTTATTCAGACTTGGGTTTTCTGCAGCTCCTGGCAAAGTTACTGTCACATGGTCAGGGGGTGGCCCATGCATGTTTGTTAGTATATTGACTAATAAGCATTTTTCACTGTAGAAAAAAATTCACATCAGTAACCATATCAAATGGGCAGAAAATACATTTGCCCTGCAAGTATTTGCTGCCTAAGAGGCAAACACATGCTACCGTGACCAGATCCAGGGCCAGAGAATCAAGTGATAAACTCTGCTGTATATTCACTTTCACAATTGCTATTGAGTTGTTTCAATATTTCATCTATTATCACACCTAAAAGGAACAGCTATATCATCCAGAGGAATCAGGGAGTTTTTGTTGGCATCACCAGAAGAAATTATGACATTGCAGGGTCATGCTTTTGCGCTGCTTAGTGGAATATTTTAGAATGTTCTTTTGGGAAGGGATTGTATTTCACCATTTCCTTTGTGTAAATATAACACTTAATTACCAACACAAAGAAACCATTCTCTGAGAACTAAATTGCTTATTAACAAAAGATTTGAAATGGAGTGGAGTTTCAAAAGGCAGAAGAAATTGAAGACATGTATCTTTAAACAGTAATTACACAGCTGAAAATTATATACTGAACGTAATTTTACAGATTCAATTTTCTTGTTATTGGTGGAAAGACAGAAGATTAATCCTATAAATTTAAAAGTGTCTGGATTTGTTTTTTCAAAACTTGACTTAAAATGGCAATACTTCAAATTTGGAGGTTGTGTTTCTTATTCCACAGTTCAATGGGCAATTGTTTGAAGAGATAAATCCACTTTTATGGTGACAGTCTTCGAAGAGTTTACGAGCAAACCATCCTTTTATTTGCTTATGTCTTTCCATCCATTACAATTGGAGCCACATGGAATGCTGATTATTCAATTTTCAGAATCAAGCTTATTATGTTTTCCATCTCATCCCAGAGTTCATCGAATCTGAGACCCAACCATAATATGTGGATGCAATTGCTATGGTTTTCTCTTGTTAATACAAGCATATGTTATTTTCCTCTGTTCCAATTCTTAAAATAAAAATTGCATCATAGGTTCTTTAAATCTGAATCCAGAATGACTGGCAAGTTCTAAATTCAATTTAGAGGAATGGCAATTCACTCAAGCAGGACTAGAGGAAGGAGAGCTTAAGGTTACGAGTGGTCTCTGACCCATCTGGCCAAGGCTACAGGGTCAAATGGGTTGTGAAGATTCTTTAATATCAAAACCTCCCTCAAAAGACATACCTAACCACAGCCTCCCTGAGCCCTAGAGTCTTTAATAAAGCGTTTGCAATAGCCCTGGCTGGTGGTGGTCAGTGGTTATAGCGTCAGTCCATGAACCAAAAAGTCAATCTGGTCAACAGCACATAACTGGGCTGCAGGTCTGATCCCTGGCCCTGGTCCGGGCGCCCACAGGAGGAAACCAATCGATGCCCCCCCTTTTACCCACTCTCTCTCAAAATCAATGGAAAAATATCCTTAGGTGAGGATTAATAAAACAAAAAAAAGAGCCTGCAATAATCATCAGTCATAGAAGGTCTAAATAACCAGGGCCTTGTGTGATTGACCCCCATCCCAGCCACACATATATGCATCCGTGCTGTTTAATGATAAAGAGTTAAAGCAGAAGAAAATAGAATAAGACAAAACAAAAAATCCCTCACATATTAAAAAATATTTGGTATATATCCTCAATTCAATAAACATTTAGTATAACTGACATGTTTTTCACGTAATATATGGCAGAATTATTATTTTTTGACTGATAGCTGTTAATCCCCAGAAAGAAATACCTACCAAGAAAGGCTCCTATTGGCTAACTGGGCTCAAATATAAAAACAGAGTCTAGCAGCTGTTTCTAAGCAGCAGCCTCTCATGCAAACCGAGCCTCAGGGAGAAGCATGTACTAATCTGCTTGCCTCTTGCACTAAGCTGCCTGCCTTCCACACTGTACTGCCTGCCTGCACTGTGTTCCTAACATCTGAGCCAACCCTCATATAGGAGTTCCTGGAATTCTATTTCAACCAATAGGACTTAGACGAGACTTTCCCCATCCAATGGAAATGCACAACTGTTATCTCCATTGGCATCGTCACTGACCTATCAGATTAGCTCCATTCTGACCAAGCAGGACTTTGCCTTTTAGAACAATCAAACTGCAAGGATTTGGAGTCCTCATTGGTATGAGGATTGACCAAACAGGGAACAGGAGTGGGGATTTCTCTCTATATTTGTCAGCTCCCCTCCACCAACAACCCGTTTCCTAGCTATGGAGAAGAGCTATCTAGCTGGAGAGACTGCCTTACGCAATGCCATCTCTTCCCAGAGCTGCCTCACAGCTATGCTGTATCACAACTGAGCTGTTTGCACTGAGTCAAGTTCCTTCTTCACCACACCACAAATTGGGGATTCCTGTTGGCATTGAATTGGAGCAGAGGACCATCAATTGACACAGCAAAAAGATGTTACAAAATAGAAGGAAGAATATGGGCTTGACAATCTGGTGATTCCTCAAAAACATTAGAATAGAGCCACATACAACTCAGCAATCCCTCTCCTGGATATATACCTGAAAAAACTCTAACTCATGTATTCCCAGGGATATATGCACCCTTATATTCACTGCAGCATTATCCACAGTGGCCAAGACACAGAAACAACCCAAGAGTCCTGCAGCAGAGGACTTGATGAAGATGTGGTCCATATACACGGTGGAATACTCTTCAGCCATAAGAAAGGATGAAATAGCGCCATTTGCAACAACAGGGATGGACCTTGAGAACATTATGCTAAGTGAAATAAGTCAGAAAAAGCTAAGAACCATATGATGTCACTCATATGTGGGATATAAACTGAAACTCATGAACACAAACAGCAGTGCGGTGGTTGCCAGAGAGAAGTGGGTGGGGAGAGAAGGGAGTCCTAATATAAGGTGACAGAAGAAGATTTGACTTTGGGTGGTAGACACATAGTACAATATACAGATCTTGTAACATAGAAACCCACATCTAAAACCTACATATTCATGCTGACCAATGCAACCCCAACAAATTTAATTTTAAAAAGGAGGAAAATAGAATATGGGCTTTACTATTGGACAAATCTGGTTTCAAATCAGGTCCTGCCACTAATTAGCTGAGTGGTCTCGGGCAAGTCTCTTTCACACTCTGACCCACTAATCTCAGTCTCCTTAGCTCTGATGTGGGGATAGTGGTCCTCTCTCACAGGTGGGATGAGGCTGAGATGAGCTGCTTGGTGCTGAGTCCCCATGACTCAGACTCCATATGCTCATGTCACTGTGGTAGGGCTCACCACTTCTGACAGCATGGCCTGGCATCGCACACTGCCTCACCTTTGACTGAGCAGATTCAGCTCCTGAACTCATTTGATGGCCACAACCATTAAGGGTGGTGGTGAAGACAGGAATTCCTGTTCTACAGGCAAGATTCAGATAAATATGATAGGTAACTCGTAGCAAAGGCTTAGCATATGTCAGGCACTGTCCTACATATTTTATATACATTCTTTCACCAATTCCCCAGCAAGGGGACCACCATGAAAATTATTCCAATTTTCTACAGATAAGAAAACGGAGAGTTAGAAATTAAGGAATTTGTCCAAGTAGCAGATCAGGAGGTGGGTAGGAGTACTGTCTCTTTCTGTTTGGGCTGCAATATAAAGCTTTTAGTTAACCTCAAGCTCCATTTCCTACAGATTCGAGTTGAGCATCTTTATTGTGCTCAGAAGCTGAGGGGCACAAGGGACCTCAGAAAGGACATTTTTAACTCTGAGCTGGGCTGAATGGCAAATGGGGCCCTGCAGCAGGTCTCCTGAACGCTGAGGTTCCGGGCCTTGACGTGGAACCAGGGGCCAGCAGTGACATCTGAGATGTCACAAGGAAAAGCATAACATCTCAAATCAGGACCACTCTGTTCTCTGGGCTGGTCCCCTGGGAGATCCTGTGTGGCCAGCAGGACTGATGTGAGATTTCCCTGATAGGAAGAGTGGCTGCCCCCGAGAGAAGCCCCTGTCTTTCGTCCCAGAGGGTGGTCAAACAAGAGGTAATGCTTTCGAGGAACTGAGCAGACGGTGTTGACTCCTGGGAGTGAACCGTGGGTTGAGGGCAGAGCAGAGGGAAGGCTGACAGGCCATGTGGCCTTAGAAAGGACAACTCCACACACAAAAAAAGGGCAGGGGAGCACTGTCCAACCTCATCCTTCCCAGGCAGACTGCTGAGAACACAGCTGTGCAGTCAGTACATATGCTGGCTGGGAGGGGAACCGGGGCTGAGCTTGGGCACTTGCCTGGACTTGGCCATGAACTGTAGCAACCTTGGTGTAATGTCCCCACCAGCAGGATGCTTCTGTGATTTACACACTAGGTTTGTCCCACAGGGGACTTCTCTGTCTAGTTCTCGTCCTGCTATTCTCTGTGTGACCCCGGCTGAGTCTCCAAACCTTCTGAGCTTTAGTTGCTTCATGGAGAAGACCAGTAGCTTATCCTGGATGATATCTGAGAGGCCCTCATCCTAAAACAGGATGACTCCACCCCTTCCCCTGCCCCCTTTAGAAGTCTCTGACTGAAGAGCTTCAACCTTGCCCTTCCAAATAGGAATTTAGAAAATTTAAATTTAAATTTAAATTTAAATGGATGTTCACTTACTAATTGAGCTTCAGGAGGAGCCAAGTTGTAGATTCTACATTCAAAGATTTAAACGGATTGGGCATTTTGCCATTGGTTTCTTATAAATCATTATTTTAACACATAATTTTTAGCTTCTCAAAATGGTTTTCAGTAACAGTGATGAATTACCTTTACTTCAACTGAGTTTGTACAACTATTATTTTCATCTTTGTCCCTTCTTCCAGGTTGCAT
>PVJC01003553.1:0-28542 GCA_004026665.1 Murina feae
CCCAGCAAAGCTATCGTTCAGAATTGAGGGTTGGATAAAGAGCTTCACAGACAAGAAAAAGCTAAAAGAGTTCATCACCACCCAACCAGTATTATATGAAATGCTGAAAGGTATCCTTTGAGAATGAGGAAGAAGAAAAAGGAAAGTAAAAATTATGAACAGCAAATATATATCAACGAGTGAATCTAAGAATCAAGTGAATAAAAAAATCTGATGAACAGAATAAACTGGTGAATAGAATAGAATCAGAGGCATAGAATGGAGTGGATGGACAATTTTCGGGGGTTAAGGGTGTTGGGGATGCGTGAAGAGAATGGACAATAATTGTACACCTATGGATGAGGACAGTGGGGGGGGCAAGGACAGAAGTTGGGGTGGGAAATGGGAGGAGGGGAGCTATGGGGGAAAAAAGAGGAACAATTGTAATAATCTGAACAATAAAGATAAATTTAAAAAAATAAAAATCTTAAAAGGAAAAAAAGAAAAAAAAAGAAAGATGTCATGGCCTTGGATGTATCCACAGAGACAACTGGCCACTCTGGTGAGAGGGCACTTCTTACTGAACATCTTACCCCATCCATACCTTACTGATAAAGCTATGACTCTGGCCACAGCTTTATCAACAGCCATCTAACAGCTCAGAGCCTTCCAGATGCATGTGACTCCAGGATTTTGAAATGAAACCCTGTGTCCCCTGACTTATAAGATAATTTTATAACTGTCAGCTCATCCCTAACACTTTCAACAGGAGCTCCCAACACTTCTGAATTTCTCAGTTGCCTCTCTAATGCCTTATTCCTGGTCTCCAAAAGGCTTCCAGTACAGCTCACTGGACATCTAAAGAAAAACTGCACACCCTCCTCCAGGCACAAGAGAATCCCTATGAGTGTTTAAAAGTTCTGGTGATGGAGTGGGGGCTTCCTCCACCCTCCCATGGGTAGGGGAACTTTTTTTAAGTTCCCCAGGCAATTCTGTTGTGCAGCCAAGTTTGAGAATCCCCTGCTCTAAAGCTTAACGGTTGATTCGCTTCCTCTTCAGAGCACACACTAAAAATAACCCAGTTTTAAGAAAAGCATGGTGAAGTGCTATGGTTTGTTAAAAACTGGTGGTGGTTCCATGGGTGTTGGTTATGTTATATTTTACATTATTCCATATTCACAAAATATTTCATAGTCTTATGTACATATTTGTACACAAATATATCTAAAGCAAGTTCATCATACACTGGTCCTCAAATACAAGTATTAAAAAGATGATTTCAGATTCCTAAGGAGTACACAGGCACTGTGGTGTTGGTGGCTTTTTCTTCACTGGAGGTGGGGGTGGGGGATCAAAACCAATTTAATTAGATCTGCTAACCTGAAAACCCTGGCCTGAATTCTGTAATAACACTCCACAGCACAAGTCTTGAAAAATGTTCCAGTCAAACTTAGTTCAGGAAGACCAAAAGGTGTCTGCTTAACCAGCAATCCACCTAAAATCAGCAGTTGCCAGGGCTGAGCCAGACTATCTGTGAAAACCTTTATATAATCAAACATTTGCAGACACAGTAGTGGGTTATGACACGACAGTACTACTCCCAAGGCTCAGCTCTAAAACCAACTTAAAATGGGTTTGGGGAGAGCATATTCCAATGAAAGTTTATCCAGGCATAAGCACACACCCCCCTCCTGTTCGTCAGGAGACAGTGTAGATCCTGACATCAGACAGTCTGGGCTCAAATCCTAACTCAACAATTTTCTAATTTTTTAATTTCTCCGAACCTCAGTTTCCTCATGTCTAAAACGATAATAAAAATGTTACCTACTTCACAAGGTGTCGTAAGGGCTAAATGTGACAATGCTTTGAGTACAATGGCTACCATATGCAATGAGTCCTTGATAAATGTTAACAATTATTACTGTTGTTTTTGTCATTAAAATTATTATCCAAATGGTGGTGGATTATGGCACTAAAGAACAGAGTTAGCCCCCAATTTGTGGTTGCTGAGAATTGTAATCCTGTATATTCTTGAAACATGTCTTTTGGGAGAGGCACACCCCTAAATGGCAGAGGAGACCAAATCTGTCTCATGCCTGGAATTATGGCAATGATATAACATGTAAGTCTTGTTTTAAGCTGGGTGACCTTGTGGAAATTAAGAGACTTTTCAGCTTGGGAAATAAGGGCTTTGGACAGTTGTTTTCAAATTTCTCAAATTGATGGGATTTAAAAGTCAAAGTTCCTATAGGCCCTTCCCATCTCTGACCCTCTCCTTACTGAGTTGCTCTATTCTATCCCCCGTTGCCTTCTACAGTTTCTCACACACCAAGCCACTCCTTCCTCAAAGCCTTCACACTTGTCTTCCCTTCTTTGAATGCTCTGCTCCCCCACCACCACCACCACATTTCTTGATTTCTCACTTCCTAGGATTTCTGCTCAAATATCACCTCCTCAGAGAGGCCTCACCTAGATGAACCTCTATAAAATTGCACATAAGCTAAAGGGGAGAGAGAGACATCTCACACTGCCATCATGATTTTGTGTTAATATGATGCAATAAACTTGCAAACAGAAAACAAAAATAAAACTTGCACGTTTGCATATACATTACATTCCCACTATCATATCTGTAACCTGCTTTAAAAAACTCGTCATAGTATGTATCATGGCTTACAGTATGTCCCCCACCCTTGCTAGAATATAAACTCCATTAGAGCAGATATCTATTTATCTTATTCACTACTGCAGCACCTGTGCCTACAACAGTGTCTGCCTAGAAGCGATTGAGATTTCCTAAATGAAAGAAAATAGAAGAATCCAGATACCTTTTTCTTCCCAAATAAAAACTTACCCTAATATATAAAACAGATAATGGTGGTGCTCTGGTTGAATGATACAGGGCCTCCCCACAGCTAACTCAGTGTCCCTGAGGTACTCAAAACCACTGCCCAAAAATTTTCCAAGGTCATTTCTTGCTCAGAAAGTCTCCAAGTCCATGTTATTTCTGTTAGACTCCAAAGAGAAACATTAAATTTGATGAACGACTTTCCATTCTGTAATTTCACTTACTATTCACTGGCAGCTGCATAAAGTTCCCTGGAAATTCAAAGCATACCAAGTCCCCAAACTGTTGCATCCCCAAATCCATATCTACAACCAAATAGAAGGCATCTCTGGATTGGGGCGAGGGGGGGGGGTGGATCCAACTCCATAAGGCAGCTGGAAGGGTGTCTCTTTCATGCCTTGTGATGTGGTCCTTGGGCCTCTGGGACCTACCACTGAGCCTCTGGGCTGCAAAAACCTCACCACTTCTAAGTGAGTAAGGAAGAAGGATGGTAGACTCAGGAACCACGTGGAGACAGATGTTATATAATGAGGCATATAAATTTTGGTAATATGGCAGCCAACCAGTGGGTTCCTGACTCCAACATTTACTCCCTTTTTACATCTAAATGACTTCCTGGCTTAGCCTGCTTTGGGCTTACATTTAGGAAAGCAGAGTCTGAGAGAATCCTAGAGAAGAACTCTGCACAGGGCATGAACAGTTGGTAGAAATACCCCCGAAAAGCCTATTGGCTACAATAATGTGATGAGGCCTTATGCACAGCTAAAAGACTTCCTCAAAACTGCAGGGAAGATATGAAACATATTCAACAAACAAGTATATAGGATTTTTGCAAATCTTTATTATCCAGTCTAGCAGTACTGAACTAAGCAAGAGTTATGGATTGAAAGCATGTAATACAGTAATCCAACCCTCAAACTAAAGACAATTAAATACCTTTGCATGTCCATATGTTTTCTAATGACACCTTTGCTGTTAGCATGCTACAGGAGTGCTTCTTGGAAGATGGAAGTAATGACAACGCACATCATTGGGAAGGCAATCATATGCAGTACTAACCATTTTACAATAATCATATGGGCTGTATTTCAACAATGTAATTTCCAAATCAGCCTGAGCATACATACTAGTATTCCTCTGTTCTTCCTGGTAAACCATACTAAGTGAAGTGAGAGTACCTATGAAAAATGGGCAGCAGATGTAGAAATCTACAAGAATGTTAAAGAAACCTTCATCTGTAAACAGTAAACAGAGGGCACCCATTGCCCTGAAGTGAAAATGACACACACCTCTACCAGGCCTCTTTACACTGTTTCCTTAATTGAAAACATCACAGCAGGGGTATTACAAACCTCAGAGGGGTAAGGAACAACACAAGGAAAAGTTTAAAATACATAGTTCCTACCTAAGTATTTACAATCTGAGACAGGCCATAGAAGTAATACAAAACTCGTATTTTATAAATATATCATATTTAGGTTTCAGACATTCCTTTTAAAACCCTGCTCTTAAAGGTGTGGTTCCTATTACACTAGATTTCTATAATGATAGTTAAATTTCAGAAGACATGTTTTGACTAGGGTCACCCCTATGATCACAAACTTGGATAAAAATTGAATTCTACTATATTTCCATTTTGGTTGAGCAAAAGGATATCTGTGTCCATTGAAGTAGCTGGAGAGAGAGGAGCAAGACTACAGGTCTCAGAGCACGATGATTCCAACAAGAAATGGCCTCTTCTCTTCAAAAAGACTTTTCAGAGAAGTGTTTAATTTGATTGATCTTCATATTCACAGAAATCTTTGGAAATTTCAGGCCCAATGAAGGCACTCGTGTGTGTGTGTGTGTGTGTGTGCATGTGTGTGTGTGTCTACTCCTCCAGGGATGGTCACAGTCAATTCTGAATGCTGAATTCCTAGAGGATGAACTGTGTGGAGGCCATTCTTGGCCCAAAAGAGAAGAGGAAGGGGCTTCTCAAGTATGTATAGTACTCTAATCACAGTTTGGATTTCCGTAAGAAGCAAATCTAACAATCTGACTCGTTAGCATACTCTTTGCAGCATAAACAAACCTCTACAGGGTGGAGTGGTGGGAGGGAGGAGAACAATTTGCAAATGTGTGCTGTATAATAAAAGGAAACAATAACAGAAAATTAAGCACCGTTTCTCAACAGGAATCTTTAAGGTAAAGATATCCAGAGAAGCAAAGAACTATTTAATACGATCTTTCACTAGGAAAAATAATCTACTAGCTAAAAAACAAAGAAAAAAGTAATGAAAAAATCTGTTTTATGTGGAATAGACTGCCAAGAGAAATGCCACTTCATAGAATAGAAAAAAAAAAACTTAGGAAACTATATAAAAAAATAAGCTTATACCCATAGTGACCTGTTGAGGGGGTGCCAGTCCCTTCTCCAATTTTACACTTCTGTTCCAAGGGGCTGCTGTAAAAAAAGTCAGTAAGATTACATATGTGAAAGGGTTTAGTACAGGGGCTGGCAAACAGTAACCCTCAATATTAGGAGCCTGAACCCTTGTCTTTGACAAAGGCTTAAAAATCCACCTGAGTAATGTGACCTGGGAAAAGGTCAGATTTCAATACAGGGAAAAGCAGTGAAAGAAACAGAAAAAACAACAATAAATAAGCTACAGATGTGCTATAGGAGTGGCAGCCACTTATGTAAGCTCCACCTTTTTAAGATATTTTATTGATTTTTCAGAGAGGAAGAGAGAGGGATAGAGAGTAAGAAACAGCGATTAGCTACCTCCTGCACACTCCCCACTGGGGATGTGCCTGCAACCAAGGTACATGCCTTTGACCGGAATCGAACCTGGGACCCTTGAGTCCACAGGCCGACGCTCTAGCCACCGAACCAAACCGGTTAGGGCTAAGCTCCACCTTTTAAAGAGAAAATAAAGAACTTAACCAAAAGATGATGAGGTACTTTCCCCTCCCTAAAGCCTATTATAATACCTTTAAAAATCCCTTTTAACCAAGACAATTTTCAGCAGAAACAAAGAACAAATGTAGTCTACCAGAGACCCATTTGGGACTGTCTCACAAAATGAATCTATATTAAAGAGAAGAGTGGAAAAGGGAGGAGGAGGAGCACAAGCTTCAGGTCAGGCTATAAACGGCTACATTTCCTGCCTCTTGTACTGACTCTGGGCAAGCTGACTTAACCTCTCTGAGCTTCAGTGTCTTCAACCATAAAACAGGGTATCACTTGGTTGCTCTAATGAATACAAAATTCTGAGCACAATACGTGGCACAGAGTAAGTTCTCAATACACAGTAGCTTCCTTTTCAAAAATGTCTTTTCCAGGAATTTTTTAGGAAATAATTCAACTCTAAATAAGCACCAATCGAGCACCTACTATGCATGGATTACTGAGCAAAGGAAGCAACAATTCTGAGAACCTCAACAGTAGAGAGGCTAAAGGTAGAGAATAGAGGGAAATACAACAATGTATTAGAAATACAGGAAGAAAACTGGCTTCTTCAAGTCATACTCTCAAGTGACACACAATAAGTCATTACAGAGCATATAACAGACCAAGAGCATGTAACAGACATACAATAAGCCATTACAGAGCATGTGATAGCTCTTGAGCTTCCCACCAGATCCCAAGTAAAACATAGAATACACTGTGTCATGGTCAACATATCAAAAATCCCTTTAGGCTAACCTCCCAAGATCTCAATCCATAGGAAAATCATTTTAAGAAAGATAAAATACTCTGAAAGCTAAGAAATAAATCATTTCTCTGATCTACTCCATATCCCAGCATTAAGGCTATCAATAAATTTTACATTGTTATTATCAACATCATCATCATCATCATCTGTGATTTTGGAAACATGTGCAGATAAAATTAATTCTTGGTTGAAATATAGATAAAAGGATGGCTTTACTGGATAGGTTTTGAAGTCTGAATGATACAAAGTGGAAAGACATACTGCCAAAATATTAAACAAATTTTATGAAGTTATCAAGGGAGCGAGAAGCTGTTAAAAACACAGTTTTTTACACTTTCAGGTTATACGAAACTCCTTTTTAAAAAATACAGTAAGTATTTCTGCAATCATGTTATACTCCAATATTTTAAAACAGTTATAGTCCTTCAACTGAAGCTGACCTGGAACAATCTGGCCCATTTCTATATTAGACTAACAAAACTAATTTTAAAACAACAACTGTCTAACACAGCATGTTTCAACATTCGGGTGTGAAATCGCACCTCCAGCACACCGGTTGAATTATCCCCGTGCCTCTCACCTGTAATTATCATTTGCTCTCTCCCCAGGTGGCTCTGAGCCACCATATATCATCCTCCTAGGCTCACATCTGGAAATACAAACTCCCTCTGGAGCCTCATATGCTGTGCAGGCAAGGGAGGACAAAAACAAAAACTTCATGCTGGCTTAGACAACTTCTGAAAACAGCTCTTCCCACACGCAGTATAAGAGCAATCTGATAAAATTAAAACACCCTTATGTCACCATGGTTAACAATAAGTATTTTTCAATAAAAGGAGTAAATATACTTCAAGTTCCTGTAGAGGCCAGATTCTTCCATTAAGGCCAATTCCAAAAATTTAGCAAAAGATCTTGAATCAGTTGAGAGGACATAATTAGCTATTTTGATTAAAGCATTTTCCTCCCCTGGTTAACAAGATATAACAGATGTCACCGACTTCCCTAATAACAATACAACCCTGCATTTGGCATCTTTACAATTTTAAAACTGAACTGTCATATAGAAAAATTATAGCTAGGGTGTCTCTGTACAATTATGACTCTAAAGTGGTTATGACATGCCTGGACGCCCCAATGGAACAGATATGGAAATCATATTCCACATGCTTAGCTGCAAGCCCTCCTTAGCACGCACTTGAAAACTAACCTCTGAAATCCGAATGATTCGGGCTTATTCAAATCACCACCAATTATTCCTGGAAGCAGAGACAAAGTGAGGTATGCAACCTGAACAGAAAATGCAAATCTCACAGTCACTTTCTTCCAGGAGCACAGAGAACACACGCAGAAAAGCAATGTCCAGCTTAGACCCACTCTACCAAAATCCCAACTTCCCTGCAAAGAGGAAGAATACTATACTTGATTTTAAAAAAAGAAAGAAAGAAAGAAAAAGACTCATTTTTTACAGTAAGATTTCTTGGTGCATTTGATCCAATTTACAAAAATTCCATTGACACGAATTTTGTCAACATACCTGTCCATGGTGTAAGGAGAGATAGGCCTGCATTTTAAATGGGAGGCAGTCACTCTAACTGAAGTTCAACTCCAACATCCTGGTTTAACAACTCCATTAATGACATCAAGCACAGATCTAAAGATTACTCAGCCCCTTTGTCAGATGCATGTGTTATTTATAACAGAGTATATCAATCATGTCCTTCCCTTTATTATTTCCTACTTTCTGGTCCTAAGCTATTTGGTCTGCCAAATTAGTACATTCCATTGCTGCTGCAAATCTAAGCAAGGCTTGATAAAAGATTACTAAAATAGTTGGGTTCTCTGCAACCACATACACACCCCGAGAAATTCATCAATGTCTTTATTTGCATATCCGGCTGACTGCCCCCCGCAACAAAAATGTAAAGCACAATGCTGAGGTATCATGTTCTATGGTTTGCATTTCATTTGGGGTGTCAATCTGCTTCTGTTTTAATTACATCCATCTTGATATGTTATTATAATCTCATGAAAACTTCTTTTCATTATATGAATGACTATAAAAACATACACATGACAAACAATTATTATATATTTTCTGGCTCAGCCATAAAGATGCAAGATGGCTTACCCAACACACCATGTGGATTTATTTAATGGTCTGAGTCTTTCTGCTGCAGAAGAAAAGTTTGATTGAGTCTTCAACTCCATCATACTCCAAAGTTCACTTGTTCCATATGTCCTGCTACTGAACTTGGTAAGTTACTGAGTTTCTTTGAATTGCCAGGCTGAAGAAAATATTTCATCCAAAAAATTATGTTAAATTTTTGTCATTTTATATCCAAATAGTCATTATATCTTTCCGTTGTACATTCAAGGATGAGAAATCCTCATATCATCACCCTAATATTTTTTTCTTCTACATCCTCATTCTGAAAAGTGGGGTGTTAAAATTCTTAGAAAAAATGGAAGCTTTACAATCACGGGTGCTCATTCTCATTTGTAGTATTGCTTTTGTTTGTTTTTTAAAAACCCATTTCCAACATTTCCAGTCCTTGGGAATCCTTAGCACTAATGAGAGGCAGACAATCTCCTAGTTTCATGGGATAACAGTGAGAGTCTCTAACTCCCAGTGTATTCTTGAGCTGTTTTCATTTGCAAAAATAGAGGCAGAACTACATCACTAAAGACATCATCTGTGCTTCTAGAAGTACACTGGCCAACAATGGCTGGAGTGAAATGGATCAAAAGACTGCTCTGAAAAAAGCTGGACCCTAACTTTTAGGATAAACTCCTCCTAAAGATGCTCTGCACACTAAGTTCAAAATTGTAATTTTCACAAGTAATCAACTGATTACCTGATAAGAAATGAGAAAGGAGCAAACTATAATACATAGCAATGCAATAACAGTAAGAAGTAACAGCAAAATATAACAAATGCATGTTTCCCCTTCTGCTACAGGGAAAGTATAACTTCACTTGAATTACATAAAATCATTTTACAACAGCACAATCCTGGACCTTCATTATTTTGCCAACTGAACATGTGCAGAGAGAAAGGGTGCAATTTCTCTTATGTGGCTGAAAAACAAATGATAATCTAATATTCATCTACTGTTTCATCTACATCCTCATTCTCTTAGTTTTTTTTTTTCCTACTTAGTTTTTAACTATAGAACACTACTCATTAAACAACATTTAGCCAGCAAGCAGAATGAACAGAGACCCTATCTAACAAAAACAAAAAGTCTACTTCAGCCCTTTTGAGGAATAACTGCAATACTGGACTCTTTTAATGCCTCTTTTCAAGATCTAAAATATCAATGCCATCAGAAACTCTGTAGAAACCTTAAATGAGGTTGGTAGGTTGGTATGGTGCTGCAGTGTAGGGCAAGGGTGGGGACAACAAGGAAAACAACAACCTCAGGTCCCATCACAATTTCATCCTGGAATTGACTTAAATCCTGTCCCAGATTCAGAATGTTCCTGCAGTTGTTAAGTATCAGATTTCAGCAATAATAACAAGAGTCACAATTTGTCTTCACAGGCTATGCTTCTGAATCTCACCCAGGTCATTTCAAAATGCTTCAGTTAATAGCAATTACACAGTACCTGCAATTTGAAGACTTTCTGCTAGAAATGAATCCCAACCTATATTAGCCATTTTCCATTACTTACAAACTGGGCTTTCCCCTCTTCTCTTACGTCTCCATCTTACCGCACTTGGATTTTCCAGGACTCTGAAGGTACCAAGGAGGTATGGTACACCTTGAGGTATAGTGGCAAGCCACAAATGACAGTAAAGTAAAAAATATTTGTACGTAATTTGGAAATTTGTGCCATTTGTCAGACAAAGCCTAACTAGAGGTTGGGATATAAATGGGAAATCAGAATGATGAGCTGTAACAGCCCAGAAAATTGTGGCAAGCAATTTACTAACATCAGAGTCCCTCCCTCAGACTGTCAAAGTTCAAACAATGAAGTCTGAAGTGTTTAAATTTCCACATTTCAGTCACAACTTCCTAAATCTATTACCTTCTATTAACTGCATTAATACTTTTGATAGATCTACCTCAGTAAAGGAAGAGAGAGGGGAAGAGGGAGTATAGTTGGGAGGGAGAGAAGGAAAGAGGCAGGCAGGCAGTAGGTAGGTGGGGAATCTAACTGGATTCTGAGATGAGATTGCCATTTACGCTAATATGTGAACTAAACACCTGCAAAGAAGGCAGCAAAACACACAATTTCAGGTTACAGGTCCACTTGCAAAGGACGGAATCAGAGACCTGAAGAGGACTGACACACAGAAACCTGCACTTGTCTAGTCCCTTCCTAAGCAAGCAAAGGAAGCCATGCTAGGTGAAATCCACCTCTCCCCTCCTCAGTTACTAACAGCATAAATGGACCTATCCTTTGGATCTTACAATGATACCTACTGACTGTATACCCCTTCCTCTCCAGACTTATGAGAAGAGATGAAGGAAGATCACAGCTGAGATTTTGAAGAAGGAAAACAAACTGAGGGTGTCACAGGCTTAAATTCTTTGCCAACTTCTAGGAAAAAAAATGGCATTCATCTATGGAACAGGTACAGATTATATAAGAAAAACAGTTCAGACCAACGAATAATGTCCCTAAATTATTTTTGAACCTCTCCACCAAATTAATTCCTATCCTGTTCTTCCAGACTTCAATTACCTGAGTTTTTAAATCTCCCTTGATTTTTTCAAAAGTTTAGCAAATGAATAGCAACTATCTTGTTACCATCTTCTTTTTCCTGTATCTGCAGAATATTGGGTTTAATCCTGACTCTGAAAGTGTTGTTTCTTAAAGAGAAAAAAACACTATAAGGCACTTTCACAGTTAGTATATTAGACTACATACAGCATAAGGGTAAAATAAAATGTAAAGCCACCATCCCACTGTCCTCCACTTTCTGCATGTGGACACACACACACACAGAGTCCATCAAAAAGTGCTACAGGCCCTAGTCAGTTGCTCAGTGGTTAGAGCATCGGCCTGAGGATTGAAGGGTCCTGAGTTTGATTCCTGGTCAAGGGCACATACCTGGGTGGCAGGCTCCATCCCTGGCCCAGGTCAGGGCTCATGAAGAAAGCAACCATATGGATAGCTGTCTCCGCCCCTCTCCTCCTCCTCCCCCTCCTCCTCCTTCTCCTCCTCCCACTTCTCTGTTGTTTTAGAGTTTTAGAGTTCTTTCCACTCTAAAACTCCATGAAAAAATATCCTCCTGTGAGGATTTAAAAAAAAAAAACTGCTACAGGCATTCTGTCCAAAAGGCTTCCAAATCTTGTAGCCATTGAGGCCTAAATCACTTAACTGCTGGCCTCAATTATGATTTTTTCAGCATAGAGACCTTATTTCTAATCCTATTATTCTTTAAAACTAAATAATCACTTTTTTTACAGTATGTAGAACTGTTGCATCTCAGAATCTCTTTATCACTCTCAATGCTTGGGGTTTTGTTTTTTGTGTTTTTTTTAACGGAGCTTGCTCTAGTTTTGTGTGTGTGTGTGTTTTTAACCCTTTTCCAACTGTGAGAGCTAGAGAACAACACTCTCAGAAAAGATGAAAAGCTAATCACTAACTTTGTGATTCATTTTTTTCAATTTACTAGTTCATTTATATTCTCTCTACTTCCAAAAAAAGAGCTGAAGTCGCTAATCTCAACAGCTAACACAAACTGTGTGGAATCATCATATCACAATCTTTGACCTCATCTCACACAAATACTTCTGAAGTGATCTCCGTGCAGTAAAATGCTGAAATTCAGTACACACAGTAAAATATATGAATTCATAACCAAGCACAGTATTCACACTTCCTTTTCTGCAAACTTTCTCACTTCTTAGAACTCCTCAGATCTTAAGGCTATGCACATTTTCAGAAGTGAAATGCAGGAGGAACTGACCCATTTACCCTGCAATTCCATTCCAAACTTCCCAAGATAAAAGGTGAAAAATGCAAAAACAAAACATATCTCCACAGCTCTCCCTAGCTGAGAAACAGCAGGAAGGTTCTGACCTTTCTTGAACTAGCACTTCATACACAAAAGAGCCAAAAATAAACTTTACTTTAAGGTCAGTGCCAACCTCCTTTTTCATCCAACCTTCTTTCCAGCTTGCTTAAAAAGCTGCGATACACTAGAAGGGACTAAGAAGACAGGATAGAACATATTGGCTAGAGGCGGCTTGGTGGCATGAGAATTGGGCTGCTATCACACTGAAAGTGCTATTAATGAAAATCACTGACCAATTCTTACTTCATGGTGGGGTTGCCAACAATCAATGAAAAGGCTGACACCAGGCAGGAAAAGAGAGCAGGAGGACAAATGAACTAATCATCATTATTTACACCTTGTACTCCCCTTACCACTCCCACTTAAGCAGCAGCCTCCTCCGCTGCAACTTCAAACTTCTGTGCCTGGTTTTCCAAGTAGACTATCTTGGGTCCACTCTCCCTAAACTCAGAGATCACCAAGTTCCTGGAAGGGATCTATCAGATCTTTCCCAGTATCTCCCATACCAGATTATGGATTTTAATGCCAACAATAAAAGTATCCTGTGGTCAAATAAATTTAGGAAATTAGGTATACCACATGGCCTTCTCTGATATTCAAAACTCTCATTCACATAATAAAACACTTAATTCTGACATAACAAGTCACCCCTTGGATTTTACCTAGTCCATCAAGTTCCAAAACTATTTGAGAGCAGATCACATTTTTCTGTTCTAAAACACAACCTCTGAACACCTGTGACAAAGCTGTGTTCCCATCCAGCACGGGCACCTTTGCTCTAAAACTAGTCTAAACCTCTCAACTAATGGATTTTGAAAATGATACTTTTAGAAAGTAACTCCCCAAAGTGACAACTAGTTAGGACCGCCAAGCCTGGATTGTCTCTCCACTAGTCTCCTGACTCCCTAAGGAGCACTCCTCACTTGCATAATACTGGGCTGAATTCCCACCAGGCCTTCCTTACCCCCAAGCCCTAATCAAATAGCATCTTCTCACTCCTCTTTTTTCTGCACTTGCTTCACTACTCCCTCTTCTTAGAATGCTCTTTCCATCCCACATCCCTTCCCTATCTATCGAATTCACTTCACGCTTTTAGGTCCCATCTTCTCCATGAAGCTTCTCAAATACCCTAGCCAACGGCACTCACTACCCCACTCTCTGAAAGCCTATTACGCGTAGTTGGTATTAGGCATCCAAGTAGTCTTTAAAATTTTGTAGGTGCAGGACTTGTCAGCAGCTAACTGTACACTCCTTCAAGATGCTACATATATTTTAGGTTTCTTTGTACTCTTTCTAATACCTTGCGCACATCAGGCACTCCAGAAATATTTGCCGACTAATATGAGGAACATAATTAATGTTTTTTTAACAGAACTGAATAAATGAGATTTGACCACAATAAACTTTAAAGCCTATTAACATGGTATATATACTACAAGTACAACAATTTCTGTACAGCCTACTTATGCTATCCATGTGTAGTGTTTCCAGGGAAGCCCTGAAACAGCGAGGAAATGAGGAGCACATGAAATTCTTGGTTTGATCCTGTACCCACTAGAAATGAGTCTTCCTTAGTTTTTACAAGCCTGCAGACCTCCAGCTGGCCTCCTGTCTGCTAATCCTACCAATTTCATCTTTGCTTCCTTGGTCAGTTGTACAAAAGGAGGCTGCCTTAAAAATCCAGTGCACAACAGAGTAAGGGGGGAAAAATAATGATTTTGCAAAGTCAAAATTTTAACTGCAGTACTCACATGGCTTACTAATTGAGGCTGCACAGAAAGAAACCCAAAGAAGAAAAAGAAAGGCAATATTATCTGGCAATATCATGGTACACCGACAGAACTGGAACCCCAACATTTTCATTATACTTTGTTTGTTAAAAGCCACTTTTTTTTTTAATGGGCATGACATCTGGCGATATTCACTCTCAACCTGTTATTCAAAGAATATCCAAATAAACAATACCATATCCAAATGGTAATTCTGTTTCTCAAATGCCTAATGAAAAGAACGCCACCATGATCAACTTTAGCCTCCTCACCTACCCTCTTATCTTCTATCGCGACACTCTTCGCAATCACTTACTTGAACTTCAGGGTGCAATTACTCAACACAAGTGACCCTGCAGAATATGAAACTACCTCAGCCAGTTCTACTACCTATAAAGTGTGGGCTTCTCAAACTACTCCCAAAGCATTCACCATCTTAAATATCCAACACTGAAAAAATAATCAGCATAAAAATGCTGGTTCTCATTAGGCAAGTTTCTTACTTTTGCTCCAGCAAAAGTAAAGTCACAGTTGGCCTGGAACAACTTATATCAGCACATTTCATTTTGAGTCAGGAGCCTCTTTTTTAAAGAGAGAGTCAAAAATCAATGTGTCCATCCGTTAACATCCAAAGTATGCTACTCCAGTTTGCCAGCTATTGCTCTGAACTAGCATAAGATACAAGCCTAGCTGTATAAGCCAACATTTCTTGTTTCTTATCACAACACTAGCAGCAGCCTCAGTGTTGCATGGTGACAACTGTTTTCATTTCTAAACACAAGGCACACAAAAAATAATATATATTTAAGGTACTCTTAGCATTTATAATAATTCTGTCACATACATTTCTATCCAACTTCCTAGTTTACTTGCCTGTTTCCTAATAAGCCCTCACATTTTATGGTGATAGTTGAGTAAATCTTCCAAAATGAGTACATACATAGGTTTTTATCTTCATGATCACTACACACGTATGTTTGACCATCCAGCCTGGACACAAATGTGCAGTAAACAGATCTACCTTTGTCTATAGAATCAAACATACATTATTTTTATTCCCCACTTTGTTTTTAATCTGAAAATTTCACAGCTTTTCTACCAAAGCTGGATCTTTTGCATGTGAACACTGGCAGGATATTTAATGACATTAGGAAACTTGTTTATTTAGGTGTGATAATGGTACTATGGAGGGAGGTTGGTGTTTTTTAAATTCATTACCATTTCCAGATACATACAGAAATATTTACATATTTCTCATATCACATCTAGGGGGGAGATCGAATAGATGGGATACAGATGAAACAAGATGAGACATGAGCAGGCAGTTGGTGACCTGGGTGTTGGGTACACTGAGGTTTATCAAACTGTTCTCTCTACTTTTATATATGTTTAAATTTTCTATAAAGTTTTAAGAAAACTTTTTTAAGTGTTAAGACTACTTTGACCCACACACAGATGTGTAAATAGTATTTAGATATTAAGGTTGCATAGTATTCAGCTAGAAATGACCTGGATTTTGAATTGAGAAAAGTAGTAGGAAAAAAACACATAATCATAGCAAGAAAGGTAATGGTGTTAACAGTACACTTTGAACTTGGTCTACTTTAACAATTCAAAGTTTTTCAAGCCCAAAAGAAACTAGAAGGGCACATTTTGTCTCAAATGCCAAATGAATAGATATACACATCACAAGCCCAGGCAAATATTTATCAAAAGTAAAAGTGATTTTAAAAACTACTGCATAAGTTATACCTATTTCTACTTGGCCTTCAAAAAATGTTCCTGGGAAACTACAGACCCCTCTTGCTTACTGAGAGGGGACACCAGGCAGTCCAGGATAACCATACAAAAAGCAGAACCACTTGTAACCAGATTTTACAAGTACTGTCCTAAACTAACCACAGATAGCAATCATGGACCAAATTCTAGGCAGCATTTTCTATTAGCATACATGGTGCTATGTCAATTCCTATTTTAAATCAACAGAGAAACAGAGAGAAAGAGGTCACACTGTACAGTACCCTCCCACCTTGGCAAAATTGAAGCCACAGTTAGAATTATCCTAGTAAGTGGTGAGCCTCAACACTCAAAACGATTGTGTACAATTCATTTTAGGCAATAAAGCATCGGTTCTGGAACCGAAGAGTAACAGTTTCAATCATTAACATCAAAATCTATGGTCACCAATACCACCAACCACCCTCCCTTCTTCCCCAACCACTGGCCACCATCCACCACCACCATCACCACCAGCAGCCAAACCAAAAAGCAGTTCAAATAGAAAAAAAAAAAAAAAAACCACCACCAAAGGAAGGCTTCCGTTTAAAAATATATTAAACCTGATACCCAAACACACAGAGAGAACCAGCAATCTCAACCTGTATAGTTACTGCATGTGAGATTTAAGCTGTCATTAACTAAGCTTGCATTTGATCATTTCAAATAATATCATAATAACAGCACAAAATCAAAGGGCGATGAAAAAGTTTTCTTCAGGAACCTCTAACCATACCAAGTGCAGGAAAGGCTAGAAACCAAACTATCTTGATTTTGTGCTTAAGCAAAGCAGGACCAACTCTGCAGAATCTCAAAGCCTCCTGTGTGTGTGGTGTGCTGGGGGTGGGGAAAGCAAGGCAGGGGGAGGGAAAAAAGGGGGTTACATTTAGAGAGACCAATGACCCATACCAGCACCAAATCTGATTCTCCCAGGTAAAGACAGTTTCCCCTTGACCCCTGGGCAGTCTATTCTAACTACCCACCCTCTTCCCCAGAAGCTGGTTAGAGGGCAGCAAAATGTGCGTTTGGACATCAACACTGCAGGTACCCAAGGAATAAAGACTTATGTATACACACAAAGCCAATCAGAAAGAAAAAGGAGAGAAAAGAAAACACACACAAAAATAAATGGAAAGAAAAGGGAGAGGGACAATTGGGTGTCAAGCCCTTCAGATACCAGCTAGGATTTTATTCTTTCCTCCCACCAGTCGTCCCCGGTGTACCTTTTTCTGTCCTTTAACCAAATTGCTCATGTACACACATGTGCATATATCTGTGCACAAATATCATAATTAACCCTTTCCGTAACAGAGCCCCATGGGGAATACAGAAAGATATTCCATCCTTTCCTCTCTGCTCTCCCCTCCTCCCTCCTTTCTCCCAACCAGGAGAAAACGCCCCCTTCCCCAGCTTCACCAGAGGGGGAAAAAAAGGCAGGGAGAGGGGACAGAGAAACCACAAAACACCATTAGTCTCCAGTTCCGAGGACACCCAGGAAAGGTACACACTATACACACACACATACACACACACACACACACACACACACACACAGATGGCTCTGCAGAAAGCACACAGAGAACCGTCCACAGGCGCCCCAAACCCAGCCAAGAGACTTCCACCAGCTAAGAAGCCATGATTGGGGAGGGAGAGGAGGAAGGAGTAGGGGCAGAGCTATCCGTGGAGGGGGGCGCATTGTTGTGATGCCTGAACCCCTTTCTCCATGCCCATCTGCTGTGGAGGGGGTGCGGGGAGGGGCGCAGGGGAAAGGCGAGCGACAACGAGGAGACCAGGCAGGGCTTTGCGATTCCCTCCTGCCGCCTGTCTGTCCGCGCCCCCAGGGCTCCCCCCAACAATAAGATCTCAGCCTAGACAGACAGACGGGCCAGAGCACGGTGGGTGAAGCCGCAGAGCCGGGCACCGCGAAACGGGGTCGTGCATAAAGGAAAACCAGGGGGAGGGGATCCCCCTTACCTCCAGCGCTTCAAAAGTGACAAAGCTGGTCATGGCAAATCCATCAATGATGTCCTCTTCAGCTGAGGTGGACTCTCTGCGCTTCCTCCGCGGGGGTCTGGGCCGGGACGGGGCGGAGGACGGGGGCTTCCCATTGTCTTCCTTGTCGGAGCCCGACGACGAGGCGAGCGAGGGCGCCCGGGTCCGGCCGGCGCCGCCAGCCGCTCCGGCCCCCAGCCCGCCCCGGGAGCGCCTCTCCCGGTCTCGCTGTGACCGCGACCGCCGCTTTTTGCGGAGTCCATGGCCCCGCGCCGGGCCATCCATGGCTCTGCCGCGCCGGGGTCTCCCCGCTCGCCGCCTGCCCGCCACAGGCTCCAGCCGCGGCCGCACAAAAAAAATTGACACCAACCCCTCCCTCCCCCCTTTCTCGGCTTCCCTCCGCCCCGAGGAGGGCGCGGGGGAGACGGCGGCCGAAAGAAGGGAGAGAGGGGAAGAAAGAGAGGAGAAAGAAAAGGGGGAAGGGGCGGAGAGAGGGAGGAGGCACGGGAGCGAGGGCGAGAGGCGAGGAGCCCAAGTGCGGGGCTGCCCGCTGCACCGAGGGTCGGAGATTTCCTGCGAGCGGCGCCGAGCAAAGTAATGGCTGAACACACAGGTCTCCTTTAGAGGAAAAAAAATAACTCACCAAGCAGGCAATAAATCAGAATAGCGGAATGCTTTGATCAAGAGACTGGGAGGCTCCGGGGAGCCCTCCCCGCGGCCATTCTCCGCCGCGCCCCCCCGGCCCCCAAATACGACCGCCCCCCGCCCCCGAGTCAAAATCAGGTCCGAAAAGGTCGCGGGAAAGTGGGGGCAATGAACTTCACCCGCCCCTCGCGCAGGAAAACACCCCCGCCGCCTCTCACACACGCCGCGGAGGAAACTCACTCCCAGGCTCCCGCATTTTTAAGAAATGCATCCAGGGGAGGCCAGGGCTTCCCAGGGCTGTGAGAGGCACGAGACCCCCCAGAGAGGGGAGCATAATAAGGAGATAATTGGGAGAGGAGAGAGCGAAACTGGCAGAGGTGGAGAGGGAGGTGGAGGAAGGGAAGGAGGATGCTGGAGCAGTTGTGGGCTTTGCTTTTCGGTCTTGGAGGGGGAGGAGGGGGAGCCGAGAGGCGAGAAGAAGCAGACCCTGGCGCTGCCACCCACCCCGGTCCTCAAAAAAAAAAATTTTTTTTTCCAGTCCTAGAGAAGAGGTCACCCTTCCTCGAAAAAGGGAGGGGGTGAGTCTGTCGGCGAGGAAAGCAGAAAGAAATCTCCGGCGGGAGAGACACCGGTGTGCCGCCGCCGCCGCCTCTTCGCTGCGCCCAGCCGGAGGAAGAAACGCGGTCAGGAAGCGCTGGGAACGCCGCTCGCGCCGCGCCGCTAACGCTGCCGCCGCCGCCGCGAGAGCCCCGAGCCGGAGGGTGCACAGCGTGTCCCCGGGCGGCTGCAGCGCGAGCACGGGCACAGCCCCGTCCTCCGCCCGCCCGCCTCGCTCAGCGCCCGCTCCTCCCCCTCCGCGCCCGGCCCACCGCCGCCGCCGCCGCCGCCCGCCTCAGCCCAGCCCCGCAGCCGCTCGCGCGCGCGCGCCCCCGCGCCCCCGCCCTCCCCGCGCCCAGCTCGGCGCGCTCCCGCCCCGCGGCCCCGGCCGGCTGGTCACGTGGCCGCCGGCTCCCTCCGCCCCCGCCCCCGCCCCCTCCCCAGTTGTAGAGTGTGTAGAAAGCAAGAGGCTGCGGGCTGGCCGCGCTCCCGAGCCCAGGGCATGCGCGCTGGGGCGGCCGGGCCTGCGCACTGGGGGCGGAGGGGAGCGGGGAGTGGGCCGCGAAGGTGGTGGGGGTCGGGCGTGAGGTGGGGGCCGCCTGCGTGGGGTCGGCTGTGGCCCCACGAATGAGCGCGCGAGGGTGTGGAAGCAGTGAAACGATTCCGCCAGTCGCCCTGGGGATGCGTGTGGGCCACTGTCCCCGGTGCACTTCGGGCGCCGGGTTCCGCGCCTCCACCCCCGCACCCACCTCGGGACACTTGTCTCTCGACCCCCCAGCGCAGGCCCTCAGGAGGCTCCCCCGCCGCCTTCTGGGAAGCCCCCAGAGTCTCCTCCCCGAGCGACCCGCGCCGGAGGGGAGGAGGGGTTTCAGAGCAGGGACGCGAGGGGGCTTCCCGGGGAGGGGTCGCGACCGGAGGCGACCGGCGTGGAGCGCGCGCCAAAGCGCAGTCCTCGGCTCCGCGGGAGGGCACTGGGAGGCCCCACAGGCAGAGTTGGAAACTTTTCTCCCACGTGGTAGCGCCACGCGTGCCCGAGTGACCTCGCGCCGTGTTGACCTCTGGACCCTCCTCGCCGGCTTCAGACCCTGGCTTTTTGAACGCGCTGGCGGCTGCGGAGCAGCAGCGGGAGGCCGGGGCCGAACTTGAACCTCCGGCGGGCGAGGGGGCGGGGCCCTTGGGGGCTGAACTCCGTCCCCGCCCGGGCGGGCCACCTTTAATTTGGGTAAAGAGAGGGTCTTTCAGGCTGTTCTATCGCTGCCTCTCCTGTCGCCGCGATGTAGCTCTTACAAAAAGTTATACTAAAAAGCTTACCGCAGCCGAGAATCTGACAACAAAAGCGACTAGCCTTCCTGGATAAAATAACTGTGCAGAATTTTTTTACTAAGTTTAGAAAGACACCAACAGCTCTTTCTCACTAGCCAGTCACACACCCGCTTCCCTTTCTGTCCAGGCACATAAACACCGTGACACATCACCCCAAACCCCAGTAACCCACACTTGGGGGAGGGAGAAAGGGAAATGAACTGACATTTGTTAATTGCTCACAGTGGTTCAAGCACATACCAGACGCTTGTACATGACATCTCTTTAGAGTCTAAATGTGCACATTTATTTATTTTTGCATTACTGGAAGGAGATGGTAGATAAAACGGTAAGGACATGACAACCTGACATAATCAAGATTTGTTTATTCATTCATTCATTTATTCGTTTAACAGTTGTAGGGCCCATTATGTACCAAGCACAGTTCTAGGTACTGAGAATACAGTGGTCCACAAAACGTAGACGGTGCTTCTTCGTGGATCTTGTGTTCTATCCAGCAGGCAAGCCTCACTCATCCTGCCCTTCCTAATGACAATGTAATGGTTATTCGTCCCCTTAAGTCACACTTGTCAGAGTCTCCATTTCTGGATCTTTATGAAATTGAGGTAGGAGACACAATGGGAGAATGGGAGGGGCCTTGGCACAACAACAAAGAGGAGCAACCACTGAAATGTAAATAAGACTTGAGCTTTCTGCCTGTCCGGGGAACAAATCATTTGACCTTAGGCAAGACTCTTATGTGACTAGTTTTCTCATCTGTAAAATCAAAGATTTTCAATTAAATGCTCAAAAAGTTCCCTCCCAGGTCTACCACTAGCCTCAAAAGATGGCATCTTTTCCAGTAGACTGTGTGGTTTATTTCTTGAGAAACAGTGACTGATAGATACATGGCATCTGATTCAATTTATTAGGAACAGGGTGCACCTTCCAATATAACCTGCTGGTCCCCAGCAATTAGCTAAAACAGTACCTCTGTACTAAGTGTAACGTCTGTATTACCTTCTCGGATGCTGCCCCATCAGCTGCTGAAATCCGGGCTGAAGTTATCAAGTTCTTGCCTACTAAAAATAGCAAATTCTTTGCAGTTTAAAGCAAGGATCTGGGATCATTTTTAGGGTTTTTAGGATTGTGGAAGATGCTGTAGACACTGGTAAGTTTCAAAGAAAACTAGGAACTAATTTTGCAATTACAGTCACTTCTCAACAACTTTGTGGGTTAGTTTAAGGAAGGTGTGAAATCGGAAAATATAATAAAAAGTATAATATTAGTGACTTTCCAGAGTAGCCCTTGGCGGTCTTGTCTTTAAAGAGTAATGTCTAGTAGGAGGAAAAAAAAATGGATCATAATGCACTGCATTCAAGAACCCTGCCTCTGGCAAGAGTAATTTGCAAATGCATTTTGGGATCATGTTTAAATGTATTTTTTTTCGGGGTTCTAAGCGTAATGCTCCTAGACTTGGTTATGTCTTTTGGGTCAGAGTTTCAATTTTCTTCCATCAGAGAATGAAAATTATTTGTGAATTATATTGCCCATATTTGTTTCCAATTCTCCATATAGTCTAAGTTGTAGGAGCTAATGATTAATAACCACCGGAGCTCAGCACTGACTATGTGCCAGGCATTTTTCTATGTTGTGTTAAAATAATATCTCATTTTACACCTATTTTACAGTGGAATAAACTGAGGCTTGAGAGGTTTGTGCATAAGTGGGATAGCTACCAGTATTTACTGGCAAGTGGAATTTGGTCTGAGTGACTCTAAAACTTGTTCTCTTAGTGGTTATACTGAAATTCTCTACTCAGAATGATTCCTCAAGAAATCAAATGCTATGTATATAGTCCAACCACTTTGAAAAACTGGTAATATCTACTAAATTTAAGCGTATGAAAACCCTATGGCCCAGCAATTCATTTTCTAGGAATATATCAATGTCAAATGTATATCAAAGGTATCTATTAAACAGTTTAGAGCAACACTATTTATAATAACCCCAAACTGGAACAACCTGAATGTTCATTAACAGTAAAATGGATAAATAATTGGTGATATGTCCATATAACAGAATATTATATAACACTAAGAGTGAATAGTCTGCTTCCAAATGCAGTAACATATATAAATCTCATTAATATAATGCTAAGTGAAAAGCAAAACTAATTTATGCTATCAGAAAGCAGAAAAGTGATCACTCTTGATGGGAATTAATGACTGGAAGGGGGCAGAGTAACACTTCTGGGAGGTTGGTCATGTTCTTTTTCTTGGGATTTGGTGCTGCTTGCCCATGTCAGTTTGTAAAAATTCAGCAAGCTGTACTATTATAATATGTGCACTTATGTATATCATACTTCAACAAACTGTGTACATATCAATACCTATATAATACTTTATTTTTAAATGTATTCATAACACTACCCAAATGCTAAGCAACAGTAAAATGGATAAATAAATTATGGCTTATTTACACAACATTATACAGCGTGAATACACAATGGAATACTATATAGTAAATCAAAATAAATCAGAGCATATCTCCCGATTTCTTATGGGCAAATGAAAAATAAAATTTACACTTGAAATGGGCAGTTTGAATGAGCTCCTAATTCATATCAGCAAAGTAGCTTAGATGACTTTTTTGCCAAAAGATTGTAATTGATAAAGAGTAAAGCTAAAGAAATAACTCCAAAAGAGGTTTCTTGTTTAGTAGGAAAAACACTCAAGTGGTTCTGGTATACACAAAGGGAAAATCTTACATCTGTGTTCAGGAGTCAACTACTTAACCCAGGAGAGCCTCTCCAGTTGTGCAATCATTTATTTGAATCGATGATTAATACTCAAACTACATCTTGAACATTCAACCTTGACTAGCCTGAGAATACTATTATAGTTCAGCAACTGAACTGAACTCTGAGGCTTCCACTAGCAATTTTTGGTATCAGATTTTCTAAATTAATAAATTTTTATATTCCTTTACTTCTTGCACTCTGAACTCTGCCAACATGACAATTATTAATACATCCTTCTTGATACTACATACTGGTATATAATTCTTGAATTTAATTTATTAAGAAAATTGATTTTTAACTCAAGGCAGCTAAGGTTTATGTTTTGGTTGTTTATAACTTTCATGTGTGTATGTGTGTGTGTGTGTGTGTGCCCTGAGATCAAGGTAGACTGAGATGGTTAATAGATTTATCGCTATGCCATTTCCAAATGAGCAAATGAGGAGACTAACACATCGAATGTCCCTTCTTCAACCCTGATAAGTTGTTTTTAATAATAACTATTCCTAAGAAGTGGTAGTTTGCACTAACTGACAAGTTGCCCATTAGCAATAACATTGTTATAACTTTGCCCTAATTATCACCTGCTGTTTTAATTTTTTTTCTGCAATGGAAGTTGCTTTCAAACTGCAGTTTTAATGTTCAAAAAAGGGGGGAGTGAGAAATGTGTGGTTCAATTTGCTAAATGTTGTGCTGTTTTCCATAATATCATAACATAAACTTTCATCATATCTGCAAGTGCCACTGATGAATGACACATTGATCCACAGGTATTCTTTAGGCTCTGCCATATGAAGCCAACAAAAGATACATGCTGGTCGCCCTGGCCGGTTTGGCTCAGTGGATAGAGTGTTGGTCGGCCTGCAGACTGAAGGGCCCCGGGTTCATTTCCAGTCAAGGGCACATGCCCAGATTGCAGGCTCAATCCTCAGTGTGGGGCATGCAGGAGGCAGCCAATCAATGTTTCTCTTTCTCTCTAATTGATGTTTCTATCTCTCTCTCCCTCTCCTTTCCTCTCTGAAATCAGTAAATATATATATATATATATATTTTTTTTTTTTTAAAGGATACCTGCTGGTGACCAAATGATGATCATGTATAAAAAGACAATTCTGGAAAATTTAATAAGCTTTAGATTTTCACAGCACTAGCTAGTCTTTGTATTCCTTCTCAGGGCAATGCTTTCTACTTAAACATTCATTTGACATGATCAGGTGGGAAAATTGATGGGCAGTCATAAGAAAACACTGTAAATGACTTTTGAACGCTACCAATGGAAGATCTCCATATTTATTACTGATTATAAGTCTGAGGATCAATTTCTCTATTGGATTTGGTAGATGACTTGTGATGAATCATGATTTTATTTTTATTTGAAGTGCAGTGGAGACCTAAAAGGATTAGATTTAGATAAGATACCATCCTGGTTGAGAAATTATCAATCCTTTGGAATTACATGACAAATATAATAAATTATATTCCAGACCTAATTGCAAGCTCCATTTTACAAATTCTGTTAAATTTATTTAATAATAAACAAAGCTTTGTAAGTGTAACATTTCTTTTCAAATGAGACGTATGTTTTAGGGTGACCAACTGTCCTGGCTCGCTTGGAACAGAAGGGTTTCCCAAGGTAGAGGACATTCATTGCTAGAACTAGGACCATTCTGAGCAAAATGGGACAGTTGATTACACTACAATGTGTCTTTGATTGGTAGCAGAAGGTGGGAAGAAATTATAATTTTATTTCAATTGTCAGGAAATAAACTAGATACCAGTTTGGTCACTAACCAGAAGTTATTTATTTTTAAAATTCTACTTCTATGTTGTGGCTAATTTTGGGAAACTGCACACAACATCTACATGAGACAACCTTCTACTAGCTACATATTCACCTGGTATCTATTCCAACAAATGAAATTACTCTCAGCACATATTAATTGACATAATTACTGAAACATCAGAATCAGATTAGCCACTGTAGCTCGAAAGAAAAAAAAAAAAAAAGAAATGATTGCTCCAGTAAATTGCAAAAGTGTTAAGAAGAGTTTGAAAAGGATGTTCAACTTGTAGATAGTTTTAATTTAAATAAAGCTTATAAAACATGGCTATTTTATTATTTAATCACTAGACAATTCTGGGTTCTTAACACTATATTTAGCTATGTTGCAGCTAAAAAATAAGTCTTTATAATATCCTGCACTTTGTTGATTGCTCTTGTAATCTCTATTGTGCATTGTGCATTCCTGTTTGAAGACAAATTGTATCCACTACTATTATCTCTTTTCATAATTAACAATCATACAGTTATTCTAGAAGCACAACACCAGCAACAATGACATCTTTGTATTTGCAAAGAGCTTACTTTTCAAATTCCTGGCTCTTTTTCCTAAAACACTGACATCATAGTAAAACAGTGTTTTCCCTGCTGTGAGTTCGAATCGTCTGGTAAATTAGAGAAACATGAAGGTGACAAAGGAAGACATGTTTGGGTAATTCCACAAGGCAAAAGAAGTCTTTGCTGGACTTCTTTGCTTCTTTCTATTGCTTGAATACATGGTTCTATTCCTTCATGGTCTTTCCTACTTCATTTCCTATGCCAGAATGTTCTTGCCACTTAAAATGTAATCTCTTGCACAATTCACCTTCCATGCTCTCTGTTCCAGCTACTGCATTATTACTAGTACACCGTTGCTTTCCAGGCTCTTTTATCAAAGCTCATTAGCGTTCTTTATCATCATCATGAATATTGCTATTATTATTTATTTTTACTCTTCTACGCAGCCTGTTTTTCTCTTTATTGCAACATTTCATTTGTTTTCCCTATCATTAATAACTAGTCCCACACATTAGTATAGAATTCTGCTTTCGTTGAAAATTAACTCTGATAAATCAGAGAAACATGAAGAAAACAAATGTAGACATTGTGTTTCAATTCTTCAAGATAAAAAGAAGCATGTTCGAATTCTTTGTTACTCTCACTTGATCACATGAAATCAAGTACTTCTCTCACATTATTAATTTCTAATTCTGTTTCCTTTTAATAATACCTCAACTTATTCTAACAAAAATATAGAATTATTACAACCAAAAATATAATGGGGGAGGGGAGGAAATAAAGAAAAGAAACTGTAACTCACCATAAAAAAAACACACAAAGATTTTTATGCATAACCTGTATTATGTGTGCCCATTATTCTTCAGCTCTAGGTCTTGTCTCATACTACAGAGAAATTGCAAATACAAAAACAGTGTAGTGTATCCTTTCTGTTCAACATCTAACAAAGGCTTACCTTAGATTCTGCACAATAGGCATCCCAACCTGAGCCTCTGCTTAACACTGCTTAAAATGTATCAGCATGTCAAAGCTTCTCACGCTACTTCAGCACCTCTCTCTCTCTCTCTCTCTCTCTCTCTCTCTCTCTCTCTCTCTCTCTCTCTCTCTCTCTCTCTCTCTCTCTCTCTCTCTCTCTCTCTCTCTCTCTCTCTCTCTCTCTCTCTCTCTCTCTCTCTCTCTCACACACACACACACACACACACACACACACACACACACGACCAGCATTTATCTCTGGTCAAGTCCACACTAACCAATTCTTTCCTCCATCTGCCAGAGGTGTGTTGATTTCCATTCACCTTTGTAGAGAGACAACCAAAACATAGTAACCTTAAAGCCATTATTGTTGATGGATGCCAAAACCTTGGGAAACCGGATATTCACAAAGTATCAGTATCTCTCCCAAGATTGCTTATCTATATATACAAAAGCCTAAGCGACCTTTATGACCAAACAACTGAAACAACCGTAATAACAGGTCAACCAGTCACTATGATGTGCACTGACCATCAGGGGGCAGATGCTAAATGCAGGAGCTGCCTTCTGGTGGTCAGTGTGCTTCCACAGTCAACCTCCTGTGGCCCCTCCTCCTAGCAGGCCCCAATTGGTCCCTAAACCATTCGTAGAGACCTGCTTCTAGGTCAGGGTTTCATAAATAGCAGAGCAGCTCCCTCACTGCGATCTGTTGAAAGTCAGCCCTTGACACAAGGGTTTGTTTTGCTCTCATCCTCTCCCTTCCCTGAGGGCCGCCCGCCTGCTGCAGTGGCAGCATGGTATGCAGTGGCAGGGCGCAGACGGAGGCATTGGTATCTGGTGTCCATTCCTTCCACACCTGGCCCAGCAACTGTCACCTCCTCTCCTGACCCTGGTGGGGCCTTTGGGCCTGAATTGGGACAGGAAACTGGGGCTGGGTGGCAGTGAATGTGGTCCCTTTCCCAGAGGGGCCAAGGGCCAGCTCTCTTCTCAGGGCTGGCAGCCAACCTTCTGTGGTCTTTTCCCCACCCGAGTGCATGAATTCATGCACTGGGCCTCTAGTTAATTATAAAGGGAAATAGAATTTTAACATTGAGGAATTTGGTGATGATTCCTTTAACCAAATGATCCAACCCTATATCACCATTTCCGACAACACAGTACTTCTGATGTGATGCGCTGGGAACATAATATCTATATAATATTTCTTGCAAAAATCTGTAACTTAACTCTAATCATTAGGGCACAGCTAGGCAAATCTAAAGTGAGGGAAATTCTGCAAAAAAACCGCAATAAACTCTTTAAAAATGTCAATATCATTAAAAGAAAAAAAACAGACACACAAAAGGAGTGGGAAATTACAGAACAAAGGAGAGTAAAGAGAGAGAACAGTTTAATTAACAGATAATCCTTGTTTGTATCCTAGAATACAAAAACAAAGCTACATAGAACATTATTGGAGCAATTGGGGGAATGTGAATATAAAGTATATTTTCTCAAGGAGTTGTCTTGTAGCTATGTAGGAGAATGTTCTTTTTCTTAGGAGATAAATGATAAAGAATTTACAGACAGAGCATCATGGTGTCTGCAATAAATTCTCAAGTGGCTCAACAATACCTACATATCCAGAAAGGGAGTAGAGAAAGAGAAAGAGAGAGGAAGCCAAAATGTTAAGAATTGGTAAATCTAAAGGAAGTCTATATGGTCTACATTGTATAGTCCTATAATTTTTCTGAATATTTGGAATATTACAAAATAAAAAGCTGGAGGAAATATATTAAGCCCAAACCTTGTA
>PVJC01003553.1:28642-69690 GCA_004026665.1 Murina feae
TTTTTTTTTTTTTTTTGCTTTGCTTCATTGGTGGAGATTTCCTGGAAGTTTTAGGATATCTTCCCTTTAGTTTTTCCTAGACACTCTGATTTTACTTATGTCTCTCCTCTTTGCTTTTCCTACATCCCCCACCACACAGTAACTTGCTCCAGGCTCACTTTGCTCTAGTGTCTAGGAGATCCGTCTGCCACCAGAACTATGATTCCCAGCATTCCTGGTGCTTCACGCACTCTGGGCTTCCACTTCTGGTTCTGAGGCTGCTATCAGAACTACTTTTCCCAGAATTCCTGGTGCTCCCCACGCTGGGAGCAGCCAAGAGAGCTGGGGGCTCCCCAAGCCTCCAGTTTTCCTGCTCTGCTCTCTGCCCGGCAACCAAGGGAGCCATGTTCCCCCAAGGGAGCAACTGAGGGAGTGACCAAGGGAGCCACGTTCCCCCTCCCCCGCAAGCTGCCAGCTCTCTCACTTCTGCTCTCCACCTGGTGCCTGTGTATGCAAATTAACCCACCATCTTTGTCATATTAATTTGCATATTTACTCCTGATTGGTGAGCGTAGCGAAGGGATGGTCAATTTACATGTTCCTCTTTTATTATATAGGATATATATATTTACACACACACACATACTAGGGGCCCAGTGCACAAAAATTTGTGCACTCGGGGAGAGGGTGGGGGTCCCTCAACCCAGCCTGCCTCCTCTCACTCCAGAGCCCCTCAGTGGCTGTCCTACTGAGGCCCCAGTCTGGCAGGCGCCATGTGTGTGTGTGTGCATGTGTGTGGGAGAGTATGTGTGTCACCACTGCGGGCCTAGCCCCAGCCACATCTGAGACTCGGAGCAGTCATCCTGTGTGTGTCTATCTGCTGGGGGCCTGCCCCCAGGCACACCCTGGAGGCTTGGAGCAGGCACCCCTCTGTGTTTATCTCTGAGACTTCAGCCATCACCTACATGTTGTTCTCTTTTTTGAGCTATGGCCAGGGCTGGGTGCTGCCTGCCTGCAAGGCTTGCCTACTCCCCATCTTGCTTCAGCCACCAGGAAGCAGGGAAAACCCTGCCTGTTCACAGCCTTTCCTTCTCCCCGATCCCCGCAAGGGGACTGGGAAGCAGGCAAGTGTGGCCTGCCCTGCCCCTGCGACTGCTCACCACTCACCCTGCTCTAGCCCACTGCTGCCCGTCCTGCCCCCACTGCCGCTTCTCGCATGGTGGCTGCCAGCCTCCATCTTGGCTGGGTTAATTTGCATATAACCCTCTGATTGGCTGGTGGGCATGGCTTGGCTGGTGGGCGTGGCTTAGGCATCTCGGAGAAATGGTTAATTTCCATATTACTCTTTTATTAGAGTAGCTACACACTGAGTGGCCAGATTATTATGACCACTTGACATTTGTAGGCAAATTAGCTATAATTTCATGCTGAAGTTGCTAGAGGGCCAGACAATTATAAATAGGGAAGCAGGTTGTTTACTACGACAGTAGAAGTGATTTTTTTCTGAAGATATTGGTAAACAACATGATTTAACAACCTTTGAACATGGGATATATGCACTGAGTGGCCAGATTATTATGACCACCCCATCAGTACTTTGTTGGGCCACCTTTTGCCTTCAATACTGCAGTGATTCTTCTTGGCATTGACTCCACGAGATGTTGAAAGATGTTGTGAGGAATCTGACACCATGCCTGATGAATAGCACTGTCCAGTTCTGTGAGATTTGATGGTTGTGGAACCAGCTGCCTGATGGCTCTTTTAACTTTGTCCCACAAATGCTCAATTGGATTGAGATCTGGTGATTGTGGGGGCCACCTAAGCAAGGTAAAGTCTCCCTCATGTTCTTGAACCCACTCCTGCTCTATACAAGCACCATGGCATGGCACATTATCTTGTTGGAAGAAGCCATCTCTATTGGGATATGCCATCAACATGATAAGATGAACTAGATCAGCAATGATACCTAGGTATGTTGTGCTATTCAGACGTTGTTCCATACGAATTCAAGGGCCCAAATCATGCCCCAAACCATAACACTGCCCCCACCAGCTTGAAGGGTTGTACTCATGCATGTGGGGTGCATGCTTTCATGCTGTTTCCGCCAAATTCTCATTCTTCCATCTGCATGATGCAACTGGAAACGTGATTCATCGGACCACATGACTTTTTTCCAATGCTCAACTGTCCAATCTTGGTGTTCCTGTGCGAATTGGAGACATTTTATCTTGGTAACTGCAGACAGCAAAGGTGTTTGAACAGGCTTTTGGCTTCCATATCCCATATGATGTAGTATCCCATACGGCTAATTTGTCTACAAATGTCAGGTGGTCATAATAATCTGGCCACTCAATATGTATATATATCCCACATTCAAAGGCTGTTAAATCACGTTGTTTACCCATATCTTCAGAAAAAAAAATCATTTCTACTGTTGTGGTAAACAACCTGCTTCCCTATTTATAATGGTTTGGCCCTCTAGCAACTTCAGTGAGAAATTATAGTTAATTTGCTTACAAATGTCAGGTAGTCATAATAATCTGGCCACTCAGTATATATATATATATATATATATATATATATATATATATATATTCAGTAATATATATAATAACATACTTATTTATATATATATTTATATATCAATAGAGATATTGTAGTCAAAGATATTCTTTTTACACATAAGTAAATATAGGCCCAGAGAGCTTTGCCTGATGTCACTCAGCTACATAGAAATAGAGCTAGACTTAGAACCCAGGAGTCTTATCCTATATAATAAAAGGCCAGAGGTGTCATGACTAAAACGACCAGAGACCATATCACCACAGCCCCCTCGTAGGCTGGCCCCACCCCCAAGCAAGTAGTTAGGGGCAATTAGGGAGGCAGGCAGAGTGGTTAGGGGTGATCAGGTAGGCAGGCCAGCAGTTAGGGGCGATCAGGTAGGCAGATGGCCCCTCACAGGGTTGGCTCCACTCCCCAGCAAAGAAAGAGGGAGGCCCAGGCCAGCCAGGCCATCGCACCCCAGCCTGTTGCCTGCAGAGGGAGGCCACTGGTGGCAGGGAAAGGTGGGCAGGGCTGCACAGATGGCAAGCAGTGGCAGCAGCAGGGGTGGGACCAGCTGCCTGCACAGAGGGAAGGAAAGCCCTGATAGGCTCTGATCTCAGGCCAAGCCTAGGAACTCTACCCGAGGGGTCCCAGATTGTGAGAAGGTGCAGGCCAGGCTGAAGGACATCCCCCCCCGCCCCATCAAGTGCACAGATTTTTGTGCATGGGGCCTCTAGTAATTATTAACTATTCTAGACTTCTTCATTCAGTTATTTCAACAAAACAACAGCAACAATGGTCAATTTAGAATTTCCCAAACTATTTCATTTTAATAAAAGTTTATTTTGGCCCTGGCCTGTGTTCTCAGTGGTTAGAGTGTCAAATCGTGCACTGGGTGACGAGGGTTCAATTATCAGTTAAGGGCACATACATGGGTTGTAGGTTCATTGCCAGCCCCAGTCGTGGAGGGAGAGGGGCATGTTGGAGGCAACCATTCATATGTTTCTCTCACCTCTCTCTCTCTCTCTCTCTCTCTCTCTCTCTCTCTCTCTCTCTCTCTCTCTCTCTCTCTCTCTCTCTCTCTCCCTTTCTTCCTCCCTCCCTTCCACTCTACCTCAAAGCAATGGGAAAATATCCTTGGCTGAGGATTGGGGGGAAAAAAGTTTATTTTGTGTAGTGTGTGTGTGTGTGTGTGAATGAGTGCTACCCAATCCCTTTCTCTTTTTCTACCAATCCTCTGTGAAACCGAGACTACAGAGTAGCAGAAAGGGCAGTACCAACGTTATAGCCCATGTGACCTTAAAAGCAAGCAAACTTTATTATTTAAATGAAGTAATGGATAGTCCCGAGCATTATCAGTCACTCTAGATATGACAGAAGTACACTTCTTGTTAGAGCATCAGAGTAAAAACCTTTTTAACATTGCACTTGTCTCCAGTAAGCAAAATGGAGATGACAATAATGAGAATGTTGTCTTCTGTACAACTTTTTCCCAGAAATACCCCATACTGGAAAATGGAATCTGACATAAAATTAAGTTGCTTGTTAAATAGTCTCATTTCTCCTAGCCCTCCAGGCCACTTCTATTTTGCAAACAATGTATGGAGTGCCTTAGAAACCTTTCCTTGCCCTTCGTAATGAAGATTCTTACTTTTCCCCCCTGAGGAATTATGACTATCTTATTCTCTTTAAAATGTGGATATATTTGATATCTGAATACCATATGTATTTCTTTGCTCTCTCTCTTAAGTACTATCCTAGCATAGCTTAATTGTTCCTAGCTGAAATGATAAAACTACATTCAGGCATACAGTGCTATATATGGAAATATCTTCCACCTGATGCTAATCTACAAATTCTTATTCTTTTTAGAAAAAAAAAAGTCATTTAGGCACATGTATTGTACCAGAATCCCAAGGCAATGAAAAAAGACCTTCTTGGGTTATATTAAAAATAATTTTATTCACCCTCAGCTAGGCAAACCTAGAGGAAGATTAGGAGATAAGTTGCCCACATTTATCATCATACATTCAATCAATACATTCACTAGACATTTCCCCTGGCACACTATTAAACCAACCCCCTCTTCTAGGAAGATAAAACTCTTTAAATAGAAAATAAGTAGACAGTGATGAACAGCAATATTATCCCTGCCTACAATTTAAGTTCCTGGGACTTTGGTAAACTTCTGAATCCTCCCTGATCTGGACACAAAATTGTATTTCCCTGCTCTCTGGGGAAGACAATTTGAATGACTTGCTCTCTTGCTAGATGTTATAGGGCAGAAGAATGATTTCTATACTTATAGAATGAGTAACAATGGCCTAGGATTTCCATAAATATAAACAATAAAACCCTACTATATAAGGAATCAGGTTGCTTCTGTGGTCCAGCTTCTTGATTCCAGGGCACCAACTTGGATATACATGGGTAACTTTGAAGGATCCTTACTTCAAAGGTAGTATATTAGTCAGGGATCTCCAGAGAAACAGCACAATAGGAGAACTCATATATTTAGATGGCCCCTGAATTATGATGATTCTACTCACGATTTTTCAACTTTTTAATGGCGAAAAAGATAGATACATTCAATAGAAACAGTTTTTAAAATTTTGAATTATGGTATTTTCTCGAGCTAGCCATGTGCTATTTGATATTCTCTCCTGATGTGGGGCAGAGGCAGAGAGCCACAGTTCCCAGTCAGCCATGTGATCAGGATGGTAAACACCTGATACTCTACTGTGTTGTCAACGTTTTTGGGATGTATTCTGAGCACATATCAGGCTATGCTATGATGTTTGGTTGATTGGGTGTATTAAATGCATTTTTGACTGAGAATATTTTCAACCAACTATGAGTTTATTGGAATATAACCCCATAGTAAGTCAAGGAACACCTTTTTCATTTATGTAATTTTTCAAATGTTAAACATTTATGCCTATCACTTCTATATTTTCCTGGAACGTCTCTTCCAGAGCCTTCCAATCTGTCCTAGGAGCTCCTCAACTTGCTGCATCATTATCATTCTTGATTTTTCCTCAACCACCATGCCCAAACTTACCTAAGCCACTCTTCTGAGTTACACCCAGTATTTCCTGAAACCCAAATCCCCCACTTTCTTAGTTTTTCCCTTGTCTTGTGCAATGTAGGGTACATGGGTGGAAGTATTTTAAATTCTTGAATGGCTACAAATTTATTTATCTTATACTCACATTTGATTGGTAGATTACCTGGGAACAAAATTCTAATTTGAAAATCATTTCCCTTCAGGATATTGAGTCATTGCTTCCTTCATTTTAAGCCTCCAATTTCGCTGTGGAGAAGTCTGAATCTAATGGAATTTCTAAACCATTATATGAGATTTCTTTTCCCTCTCTGTAAGATTTTTTTAAAGGATATTTTTAAAGAACACTTTTAGGTTGAGAGAAAAGTCAAGGGCAAAGAACACAGATTTCCCATATATCCCCTGTCCACATGCATCACAGCCTCTCCCATTGTTAACATCGTCACCAGAATGGGTCATTTTTTACAACTTGCTTCTGTGGTCCAGCTTCTTGAACCTATATTGACACATCATAATCACCCAAAGTTCATAGTTTACCTTAGGGTTCCCTTTTGGTGTTGGGACAAATGTATAATAACATGCATTAAGCATTTAGGGAGTAGGACATTCTAAGCTGGGATGTTTTTGTTTTTGCTTTAGTGTCCCCCTCTTATTTTCTGGAACTTCTTTTACTCACCTGTTGATCCTCCTAAAATGATCATCCTATTATCTTTTCTCTCATATTTTTCATCTCTGTCTTTTTTTTTTCTTTTTCTTTTCTTTCTTTCTTTTTTCTCTTACTTTCTGGGAAATTTCTTTAACACTGTCTTCAAACCTTCCCACTGAATTTGCTTCCCACCTTTTAATTTCAAAGAACTATTTTTTTTTTTGTTGTTATTCTCTGACTGTCCCATTTTTAAGGCACACCATCCTTGTTTTGTGCATATATTATGTTGGTTTTTCTCTCTAAGGCTGTTCTTGGCTATTATCAAAATTTCCTCTACTCTCTGAATTTTTAAATTTCCATTTTCTAAGCCCTCCCCACCCCACACGCCCACCTGCATTGTTCACTTTAATCTCTGTCTTTCATGTTGGAAGCTTTCCTCCAATGTCTGGTATCCTGGCTGTCTGTTCCTACTATAGAATGTATATCTATAAAAGCCTAATATGCTAAGTGTCCGACTGATTGGTTAACTGTTTGGTCAACTGCTCAATCAGTTGCTATGCCATGCCCTGACTACCAGATAGGTCCGACTGGTAGGTTAGCTTGCTGCTGGGGTCTGCCTGATCAGGACTGGGAGAGGTGGGCTGGACATGCCCTAGAGCCCTCCTTCAGTCCCTCCTTGGCCTCTAAAATATTTCTTCTAGTTAATTTCCTTTCAATGTGCATGAATTCGTGCACAGGGCCTCTAGTTTGACAATAACAAGCTAATCAGAAATATCAGGTTCCACAGAATATTAGTTCCAGAGAACTTCATCTCAGGTTGATGAGCGTTCAAGTTGGCTTTGTATTGCTAGGACCTGTAAATGCTGGTGTCTTTAGTTTCCCGCCCTGGAGCTTTTTAGTTTTAGCAGGGAAGAATCCTTTCCTGCTAGCCTGATTGTGAGGAGAAGGGAGGTGTAAGTTTGGCCACTGGCATTCTAAGCACTTACCTAGGTGAAGATTGCAAGGTTGCAGACCAGTACCATTAGCTTCAGAGCACCGCACAATTACTAACTTAAAGTTGATAGGACTTCTTGTGTGTGTGTGTGTGTGTGTGTGTGTGTGTGTGTGTGTGTATGCCCTTTTCTCAAAATAGATTCATATTCAGAATTGAAAATTTCAGAAGCTAAAATCACTCTACTGCATATTTTAAACAGGGGAACAGGTTGGCTTTTTGTCACAATGAAGCAAAATATTCCTGACAAAAAAATTTCTGCTCTTTCTGAAGTTTGCCAGTTTGGATTTTTTTCATTCCCTAGAAACTGCTGGAAACAGCCCAGCATAGTAGGGGGAATATGTTTGGATCCATCTGCGTATGTTGAAACTCTGAAGCTCAGCCAAGACATGAAGTCATTCTAGGGTTTTGAGACTTAAGTAAAAACTTAGAACATCACTAAATTGTAACAGATGAACTGGACTCTAACCAAAAATACAGATATGTTACAACATTGTGTTCATAAACAAATGTCTACACTATTGTACTGAGAGGTTAGGGAAATGCAAGTGAAGACTGAGGTTTGACTTGTTGCTGCCAACCAAAATATATCTTTTATAAAACAAAATATAACTTCAAGAAGGGCAGAAAGAAAGCAGTTTTGCCTAATGTTAAAGTAAGCACACCTGCAAACAACTAATTTGTCAATACTGCCTATACAATAAAAATACTGCCTATACAGTATAGTCCAAATCAGAAAGAGTTTAGATCACAATGTATCTGATAATGAGAGATGCATTTTTATCAGAAGTTAAATCAACATTTTTTTAAAAAAGTATAAGCCCTAGCTGCTTTGGCTCAATGGATAGAGCATAGGCCCAAGGACTGAAGGGTCCCGTGTTCACTCCTGGTCAAGGGCAAGAACCTCAGTTGCAGTCTCTGGCTCTGATCAAGGAGTGCTTGTCTTTCCCCCTCCCTTTCACTCTCTCTAAAAATCAGTGGGAAAGTATCCTTGGGTGAGGATTAACAACAACAACAAAAAAGTATTTTAAGATTTTGGAAAAGCCCCCAATTCTGATATTTACAATGTAAAGCCTGAGACTGAGTTTTTGGAGGGGAAAATTTGACCTGGGTATATACTTAGGTGAACAGAATATCTGGATGCTCACTATTCTCTTTTGGGTTCCTCCAAACTCCAATATTTTTAAAGATGAGACAAATCAACATTCCAAGCCTTTTAAGCTAAGGTGGTCCAAATGATCTAAACAGTGTTTGATCAAAGTCTTATTTGTTTGAGACATATTGTACCCATTTAACTTCTAGATAACTGTTGACAAAGGGTTTGCACATCATCTTCTTATCTTCAGATCACTGATAGTCATTTTCCTGAAACTTTATCTTTAGTTAATTATGAAAGATACACCCCAAAATTTATGTACAATCTATAATAATCCTATCTAATAAGGAGGGAATATGCTAATTGTCTGCCCTGCCCTCAAAGATGGCAGTGCCCACAGCCAATAAGGAGGGAATATGCTAATTGACTGTCCCACCCTCAAAGATGATGGTGCCCACAGCCACAAGATGGCGGCGCCCAGTCCCCTCAGCCCTCTTGGGATGGCAGGCATGCATGCCTGCCTCTGCAGACCCCCAGTCCCCTCAGCCTCCCAGCCCCCCAGGGCTGCCAGAGGCTTAGATAACCAGAGTTAGTCAAGGCTTGCACTGCTGGCAGTGGCAGCAGCAGAGGTATGATGGGAAGTCACCTTCCCCAATCACTGGGTTGCCTTCCACCCCTGAGGGCTCCCAGACTGTGAGAGGGGGCAGATGGGGCTGAGGGACCCTGCATCCAGTGCATGAATTTTCATGCACTGCGCTTCTAGTAAAAGTGTAATATGTTAATTAGACCTGACAGCTGAACGACCTTCCAGACGTCATCCTGGATGAAGCCGCAGTGGCGGGAGCCGAGTGAGGCAGAGGCAGTTAGGGATGATCAGGCAGGCAGAGGCAGTTAGGGGTAATCAAGCAGTCAGGTGAGCAGTTAGGGGTGATCAGGCAGGCAGAGTGGTTAGGGGCAATCAGGCAGGCAGGCAAGCAGTTAGGAGTCAGCACTCTCAGATTGTGAGAGGAATGTCTGACCACTGGGATTCCTGTGGAATCGAGCCTAAACTGGCAGGGGCTCTGAATTGCGAGATGGTGCAGGCCGGGTTGAAAGACCCCCTGCCCCCCTGCACGAATTTCATGCACTGGACTTCTAGTGAGTCATAATAGTGAAAAATTGGAAGCTACCTAAGTGTCCAACTTTTAGGAATTGAAAATGGGAAAATCATTCCAACTAGAAAAATAAAAAATATCTGCTAGCTTGCCAGAGTTTGACTTGCTGTGTTTATGTACTCACCGTCTAAACATGTAATAAGTTTAAATGATTAAAAAAGCATATAAAAATATCTGAGAATAAAATGAAAATCCAGTTGACCCTAGATGTTCAGTTTATATGATGCCAACAACCTGAGATTGTTTGTTTGTTTGTTTGTTTGGACATATGACATACATATACACAGATCTTAAGTGTATAGCTAGATGAAATTTTACACATGTACATGTATATATGTAACCACCATTTAGATATAGACATATAATATTTCCAGCACCTGTGGAGGTTTCCTCTTGCCATTCATCTCCCCAATTGCCCAACCCAATTCCCCACAGGTAAGCTCTATTCTGACTATGCAGGGTTCTTGAAAATATTGGTCAAAACAGCTGGATTTCTCCAGTTACAAAAATGTTTGTTACAAAAATAGTTGGGCTTAATATTTTATTTTTCCTCTGTATTATTCAGTCCCAGTGCCACATTCACAGGGGGAATCAATTTATTTCCTGGCACTGTCTCTGTCAGTGTCTATAATTTTCTTCAATGAATGAGGAAAACAAAAATTTGTCCACCTATCCTTTTAGCTGTGGGAATTATTGAAATATGTCTACCTACTTAAATTTTTCTTTTAAGTGGCAGAGTAAGAACTCAAAAAACTATTAATAATAAACAATGATTTTAATTAACAATCCAGTTCTTAAATTGAAAAATTTATAAACAGCTACCCTTCCCTTGTACACCAAGACCCATTAGAAGCCCTAAGTCAAAATACTGGATTCTTTAGAGAAGCAAGAAAGAGAAGAGGCTGGGAGAGGTTAGGACAGCTGTCCTACAGGAGGTCACTACCAAATATCTTCCTTCACACTTTTTAAAACTCCAATGATCTCTCTCTGGGAAGGTTGAAGGGAATTAATCTTTGATGCCTTAGAGCTGACCATGAATTCAACATCTTCCCGACACCTAAGCAGAAACATCAGTATTGGAGTTACGGCTTGAAACTGTGTGTCTGAGAGGAAAAGAGAAAACCTTCTTTCATCTTTCTTTCCCTTCCGTTTCCTCTTCTTGTTTCTCTTCCTCTTCTACCTTGCATTTGTCACTTCTTTCTCCTAGGACTTAGGCTGATTTTAGTAGAATTATTGTGAAGGTAGAGTTTTAATAGTTAAATAGACTTTGATGGGACACTTTTGGAATTAGCTACCAGTTATTACATTGCTTGTGTGGGAAAGTATTTCCCAGTTACAAAGCCCAACAAAGAAACCCAGTGAATAAAAAGTAAGAACTCAAACTGATTTATAAATTGCAAACTGAATATTTGTTTTCAGAACTTGAGTTCTATTCCCAAATTCTTGCTCTTCCCATCTAAATACTTATGCTTTACATTTCTTAAAAATCGTGGAAGCCTTTCAAAAAATGCTTTGGAATTTCAGTTAAATTTGCTTCTATTTGGGGTGCATTTAGTTACTCTTCTCTTTCTTACACCTGTCATTGAATCTGATTTTACTTTGTCTTTCTGGAATCTTCTTCTGTAGCCAAATTCCCTGAGTAGTCAATTTTGGCCTCAGTTTTTATTGCATGGTTCACTTTTGTCCTCCTTCTATTTCCAGTGCTGCACATCAATCCTTGTCATGGCCTTCTGGGCACATAAGACACATCCCTTGTCATATCAATATGAATAATTTTATATCCACTCATTATCTCTTTAGTACTTTGAAGTACTTTCTTTATTCTCTGCTAACCACCTTATTTTTTTTTCTTAACATACATTAACTTTCAAGATATTTCACTTTCTCTTGCCACCATTTCATTTTATGAAAGGATATACCTGAAAGAGATCTTTTTCTCTTTGGTAGTTAAAGTTAACATTGCTCTTTCTGGTGATTTTTAAATACAGTAACAGCTTCCATTGTATTCTTTCCCATCCTCTCCCTGCTCCCTCTCTTGGTTTCTTACCTCTAACCTCAACTCTTTTTTGTTGGGTCTCGATACAGTGGTCTCTCTCTTTTCTGCCTATCATTTTTAAGGGAATGTTTTTTGTACCCACATATGATTTCTATCCAGAATTTTGGTCCTTACAACACTAGTTCTTCTTCCAGGGAGACACATGTTAAATGTATAAAATATTCCACAGAACTGCCTTTGCTTGCGTGAATGTGCTACCCCAGGATGCCTTGCTCTATCTGTAATGTCAAGCATAGAGAAGAATGCTAAGATCTTGGGCCACTGAAAGCTCTGGTAGCATATTTCTCCAGGCTGTTCACCCCTTACTTCAGCAGAATATGGGCAGTGACTTCTTCCAAGGAATCCATGCCCAGCAGTAATTCTGAGGATAGCATTAGCTTTTAGGTTGTAAAATGATTGCCTCCTGTGGCTAGCAAGAGAATGAGAAAAGTCAAAGACAGGGAAGTACACATTGTTTATTTTTTTTAAATGTCAGGACGGGCAAAGGCACAGCTTCTGTTTTATTGTGTTAGGGAAGGCAGGGGAGTAGGGGAATATGCCTATTCAGAATATAACAGCCAAAACAGTCAAGAGATAGAGGCACAGTTCCTATTCACTTCTCTTCACTTGCAATAAACTGTCATTTCATCTCTTTGTCTTTGCTTCTCAGGTGTAGCTTGTAATGGCATTGCTTTCCGTTTAAATACCACTGTGACTCAATAGTGTATTACCAATATTATTGCCACTAACAGTTTGCCTTACTGTACACTTAAGTACAGTTTAATGCTATCCCAGTACAATACTACATGCTTATATGCCTTAGTTATGGTTACTTTATTCCTAATTAGCTCATTAATTTAGGCTTTTATAATTCACATGCACTTGTGTTCCTTTCAAAAGTTTCTCCCCCTTTATTCAAAATAAATGAGGCATTTTGTGTTAGCATTGTATTTATTAAGAACATACCATGTGCATTTCACATTTGTTATATATTGAGTGCCTACCAAATTACCTGACCTATTTTTTTAAATAACTGTATTGAGATATAATTTACATAACCTACATGTCACCCTTTTAAAATATATGATTCAATGGCTTTTCCTATAATCACAGAGTTGTACAACCATCACCACAATCAATTTTAGAACATATTTATTACCCCTGAAACAAATCCCATATCCTTTATCTGTCAACCCCCATACTCCCTCCCCCATCCCCTATGAGCCCCAGGCAACCACTAATCCAGTTTCTGTCTCTAATGTCTTGCTTATTTTGGAGATATATATATATATATATGGCTTAGTGACCATCCAACCATCTGAACGGTAACTATGACGCACACTGACCATCATGGGGCAGACACTCAATGGGGGAGCTGCTGAGCTGCAGTGATTTGGCAGCGTTGGTTCTGAGGTGACACACCCGGAACCAGAGAGGAGGGAGCCCTATTCTGGGGTGCGTCACCTGAGAACTGCCCTCTCACAATCTGGGACCTCTCGGTGGATGTTGGAGAGCTGGTTTTAGCCCGATCCCCACAGGACAGGCCAAGGGACCCCACTGTTGGAGGGACCCTGCTCACTCCACAGACAACCTTTGAGCCCCGGTGCTGCCCCAGGTGCAGCGGGCTGGGGAGGAACTGTAAGAGGTTGGCTCCAGGACTCCATCTCGCTCAGTCCTGCCTCTCTGGCAACCTTCTAATTAATTTTCTTTCAATGTGAACGAATCCGTGCACTGGGGCACTAGTTTTATATAAATGGAATCACACAATATGTGGTCTTTTGTGATGAGTTTCTTTCACTTAGTATAATGTTTTCAAGGTTCATCCATGTTGTAGCATGTGTCAATACTGTATTCTTTCTATTGCCAAATAGTATTTCATTATAGGGATATATCACATTTTATTTATCTATTTGTCAGATGAGGGACATTTGGGTTGTTTTTACTTTTTTGGCTATCTAATATAATAAAAGAGAAACATGCAAATTGACTGTTACCACCAGCCAATCAGAGTGGCTGTATGCAAATTAACCTGGCCAAGATGGAGTCCAATAGCCATGGAGCTAGAGCAAACCAAAGGCTTCTGTTGCAACTGCCTGCCTAGGCTGGCTGAGCCTCTGCTCACAGCCACGCCCACCAGCCAATCAGAGCAGCTGTATGCAAATTAACCCAGCCAAGATGGAGGCTGGCAGGGCAACTCTGCACTGGGAGCCTCCACGGCCGGCATAGCTGTGCCAGGTGTGTTAGCTCAGTGGGAGGGGGGGTCTGGCCTGGGGCCTCCTCGGGGCGTCCAGGAGCAGCTGTCCTGGGTCTGCTGCCTAGCTCCGCCCCCAGGAGCCTCTGAGGAGTATCCAGGAGCGCCTGTCCTGGGTCCACTGTCTGGCTCTGCCCTAGGGGCCTCCGCAGGGTGTCCAGGAGCACCTGTCCAGGGTCTGCTACCTTCATCCGCCCCCCAGGGGCCTCCACAGGGCGTTGGGAGCATCTGCTGCACAGTGCGGAGAATCTGAAGCCAGTTCACCACCCAGCTCCACCCCGGGTGTGTTTGCTCAGAAACAGGGCCCCACCGAGGGATCCTGCACCAGCATCCGCCCCTGGCTTGCCACCCAACTCTGCGCCAGGTGTGTCCCCTCAGCAGTGTGGGCCCACCAGGCATGTGCAATCGTGAGCCCTCCAGTGGGAAACGTCCAGGCCTGCACTCACCAGCCTTCCCACCCCCCAGTGCACGAACCCTGAAGGGCTGTGGGCAGCCTGAAAATGGCTCTCAGCCCCTCACCCAGGCTGGCCAGGCATGCCAGCAGGTGGACATCCCTCCCTCCCCCGAGGTGTTCCAGACTGCAGGAGGGCACAGGCTGGGCTGAGGGACCCCCACCCCCCGAGTGCACAAATTTTTGTGCACTGGGCCCCTAGTTATGAATAATGCTGCCATGAATATTCATGTACAAGTTTTTGTGTGGAAATATTTTCTCATTTTTTCTTGGGAACATACCTAGGAATAGAATTGCTGGGTCTTATGATAACTTTATGTTTAACTTTTTGAGGAACTGCCAGACATTTTCCAAAGTGGCTGTATCATTTTTCCTTCCCACTATTAGTGTTTGAGGGTTGCAATTTCTTCACATCCTCACCAATACTTTTTATTATATGTCTTTTTTATTATAGCTAGTCTAGTAGATATTAGTGGTATCTGATTGTGGTTTTGATTAACATTTCCCTGATGGCTAATGATATTGGATATCTTTTCAGGTGCTTATTGGACATTTGTATGTCTTTGGAGGAAGTCTACTTAGATCCTTTATGCTTGGTACATTTTAAATATGCATTTAAATGTTCAAATAATTAGATTAATTATAAAATTCAATCACCATAGTAACTAGTTAAATAGATTTTATTAGCTCAGATTTTGTTGACAAGGATTAGAAAGTTAAATGATTTACTCAAGGCCACATCGAAGGTCAGTGTAGGCCTTTGGATCCCATGTCTATTCTATCGGGGCCAAATGCTTTGTGTGATGGCCCTACCATATATCTACAAAGAACACAGCGAGTAAGTGCCTCAGAGAATGGCTACTTTATGTGCTGCCAACAGTCCCACGAAAGCCTGTAAATCAGAATAAATACTTGTTCTTGACCTTGACTTAATCTATCTGTTCAGTACATTTCATTCTTATAGAGTTAATTTGTTACCTGTCTTTTATTTAGTTCGTTTTTCAAGGCACATTTTTGGTGGGTGCAAGCTTACTTATTGAGCCACTTTCAGATTCAAAGAGAACAGTTGAGTCTTGTTTCTCTTTACTTTCAACATTTGTAAGAAGACCATTTCTGGAGATGTCAAAGGTCACTTAGAAAGATATTCATTTAATGACCAAGGAGAAAGAAAATGACCATTCGTATCAGTCCTTGTTTTAAAACTACATGCATTCTATAACTAATGGACACAAAACACTGGGGGGTAGGGGAGGCTGGGGGAAGGGCAGGGGGAAAAAGAGATATATGTACCAATCTTTGTAAAACTTTATGTAATAATAAAAAAAAAAGAAAAAAAAACTACATGCATTCTAAATTTGCAGTGTCCATTCTTGTAAAGGAAAAGAGAGTACTCTTGAGAGGTTATCTCTGTAAAGCTAATTTCTTTGGCAAACCCCGTCTAATATCCTCAAACACTGCAGATTTTTTTCCAGCTCACTCCTTCACCTTTCTGTGTCACCTGCCTTCCTTTTCCTGCTCAGTTTCGCTGTGAAGTATAGCTCTGAAGTTCCCCAAGAGCAATGGGTTTTTCCTTGAGTCGCGGAGTTTGTTGCAAGCAGCGCTCAGTTCAGTGAGCAGCAGGCCTGGTTGTTCGTCCCAGAAGTGTCGCCACAACATTGTGGAGAGCATTGCATGTTTTCTGCCCTGCTGCCTGCCCACAGAAGCTTCACAGTACAGATGTGGAGCGGCCTTGGAAATCTGCCAAAGTAAATGAACGGAAACGCTCATCATTTGCCCACATTGCACCACTGACCTGGGTGTTGAACGGAATCCAGGTCTGATTTTACTTCCTCTGGCCTTGCACTAAATATTGAATGACTGAGATAGAATTTTTGTTATGTGTGCCAATGTGCTTCCTTTTCACTATGGGCTGCTATAAAGCAATGTGATCTTTTCATAGACCCCAGGTGCATGATTATACCTTTTTGTTTCTCCCAGATGTATTAAAATTGCTTTAGTCGGAATAAAATTCAGCTTCATTCTGGGCCAAGAAGCAAAAAAAGCAATTAAACATCAGCACACCGCAGGACACTTAGAGTGGTAGCGTTCTGTGGGGAGATGTTAGTGTGGCAAACAGGCTGCCCCATGGGATGGTGTTAGATGACATTTTAGCTACTGGATTCAGAGTCAGAATCCTCTAAGCCTTAGATTCACAAAAATGGCGAAACTTAGAACTGGCTGGTACCACAGAGGCTACCCCATGTAGGCTCTCATCCAATGAGAAATTGTCTCCATTGTGACCCTCAGGGTTAGCCACCTAGGATCCACTGAAATTCTTTCGGTGATGGGAGTTCCCTTCTTACAGGTAAGTCTATTTCAGTACTGGCCACTTCTGGTCTTTAGAATGTCCTTCCTTAGGCTGAGATTTTCAGAATATTTCCAGAATTTTTTTTTCAAAGGTGGTCTTTTATTTCAACACTAACATTGTCAGGAAAGCAATTTGTACCAAAGATCAATCATTACATTTCCCATGTTAAAATGGTGAGTGGGTGGAGAAACTGCAAAACCCCCACACCTAACTCCCAAACCAATAATAAACCAATCACTCCACCACGCTAGATCTCTGGATGTTAAAGGTGTTGGAAGTCCACATTATCATGAGCACTTGTGTTATGGAAGTGTTGCGAGTTTTACATTCTCAGTCTAGGCAAAGTCTTAGGTTAAAGTTTTAAAAAGTTAGGATAATTTATAGTGATAGAATGTATATTATAGACTAGGAATTTAATAGAAAGCATTATAGAAAAATTGGCCTAAAATGCCTAATTCACTGCAATTTTGGCTAAGTCTTGCTTTGTTCTTTGACAGTATATTTTTATAATCTTTATTGTTCATATTATTACAGTTGTTCCTCCTTTTCCCCCCATAGCTCCCCTCCTCCCAGTTCCCATCCCACCCTCTGTCTCCATCCCCTCCCCCGCTGTCCTCATCCATAGGTGTACGATTTTTGTCCAGTCTCTTCCTGCACCCCCAACACACTTTTCCCCCTGAGAATTGTCAGTCCACTCCCTTTCTATGCCCCTGATTCTATTCTATTCACCAGTTTATTCTGTTCATCCGATTTTTTTATTCACTTGATTTTTAGGTTCACTTGTTGATAGATATGTATTTGTTGTTCGTAATTTTTATCTTTACTTTTTCTTCTTCTTCCTCTTCTCAAAGGATACCTTTCAGCATTTCATATAATACTGGTTGGGTGGTGATGAACTCTTTTAGTTTTTTCTTGTCTGTGAAGCTCTTTGTCTGACTTTCAATTCTGAATGATAGCTTTACTGGGTAAAGTAATCTTGGTTGTAGGTTCTTGCTATTCATCATTTTGAATATTTCTTGCCACTCCCTTCTGGCCTGCAAAGTTTCTGTTGAGAAATCAGCTGACAGTCGTATGAGTTCCCCCTTGTAGGTAACTGACTGCTTTTCTCTTGCTGCTTTTAAGATTCTCTCCTTGTCTTTCGCCCTTGGCATTTTAATTATGATGTGTCTTGGCGTGGTCCTCCTTGGATTCCTTTTGTTTGGGGTTTCTGCACTTCCTGGACTTGCAAGTCCATTTCTTTCACCAGGTAGGGGAAGTTTTCTGTCATTATTTCTTCAAATAGGTTTTTAATATCTTGCTCTCTCTCTTCTTCTGGCACCCCTATAATTCTGATGTTGGTATGCTTGAAGTTGTCCCAGAGACTCCTTACACTATCTTCATATTTTTGGATTCTTTTTCCTTTTTGCTTTTCTGTCTGGGTGTTTTTTGCTTCTTCATAATTCGTATCTTTGACTTTATTCTTGCAATCCTCTAGTCTGCTGTTGGATCTCTGTATATTATTCTTTATTTCAGTCAGTGTATGCTTAATTTCTAGCTGGTCCTTTTTCATATCCTAGAGGGTCTCACTAAATCTATCAGCAGTCTCTAGAATATTCTTGAAAAGACTTATAACCGTGGTTTTGAACTCTATATCTAGTCATTTGCTTTCCTCCATTTCTGTCATTTGTGACCTGTTTCTTTGTCTCTGCATTTTGGCTGCTTCCTTGCGTTGACAGAGTGGCTTTCTGTGCGAGGTTTCCTATAGGGCCCAGTGGCTCAGTCTCCCCCATTACCTGAGGTGGATACTCTTGGTGCACTGCTTTGTCAGCTTTGTGCACAGTCTTGTTGTAGCTAAGCCTTGATTGTTGTTGGTTTCACTGAGAGGAATTGACCTCCAGGCCACTTGGCTGTGAGAGTCAGCTGTGTCTATGGTGGGAGAACTTCTATGCTGGAGACATCCTTATGGGGCAAGACTTGTTTCAGTAGAGCTTTGGTGCCCACTGAGTCTGCCCCCCGAGTGTGTCCCTTATGGGTCTGAGGAGTTGTAGACTGGGTGGTCCCACTCTGACCACTGGGTACACAGTCTCTTGGAACTCTAAGGAGGTGCTATTTTAGCTTTTGCCTGACGTTTCCCAGCCTTTTATATGCAAAAGCCTCTGCAAGCAGCTTGGGTGGGGCGGGGTTTCAGGGAATCTACAGGGCGGAGCAACCAGCTATGGCTGATTCTCAGCCCTGCACCAGGTCTCAAGCCGCTCTGGAGTTCCTCCTGGTGCCAGACGGCGCCAGATGGTGCCAGACAGTCCAGCTCCTCCCCATGAACTTGCCTGGAACTGGAGTTCAGAGCCATCGGGAGCTTGTGCCACCCTCAGGTACGAAATGCTGCCAGTCCTTTCTGAGAGCCCCTTCACGCGCGCCTCCGTACCTCTACACTTTATTTCCGCACCTCCTCTGTGTCTCAGTCTCTTTCTAGTTGTAGAATTTCCACTCAGCCAGCCTTCCTGTGGATCTGGGTGGTGTCCGTTTTTTCTTTTCATTGTGGTTTTGAAATGGTTTTGTACAGCAGCAATTTCAGTGTTCACTTATGCCGCCATCTTGGTTTCTCCCACCCTTTGACAATATTTTGATATATTTTGCCTATTGCAGAAAGTTGACTTTGATTTCAGATGACTTTATGTGAAAATTAGGTAGACATATTGATAGGTGATAGAATATATCTTTCTTTTCATATATATATAGAGATATATCTCAAAGGATTCTAGGAAATGATTCAATACTCCTTCCTAAACAATTTAAAGTGATTCTTAATTTCTAACATGAGGTTACTTCTACCTCTCCCTTCTATAACATTAAAATTTCATTTAAAATATCTTTTCCAAAGTAGTTATTTTTTATGTTATTGAGTCTGTTTTCCCTTTAAATTTAAGAGTGTCATTAAAAGTTTTGGGTTTACTCTTAGGAGCAGAGCCTTGGGAATCACAAGCTTCCATGTATAAGGGGACTTTGAGATGGTTATGCCCATGCATCCTGATTTGCTGTGCAGATATCCTGTCTAGTTTAACATTTGTCCTGGCAAGAATGTCCCAGTTTTTAGCCTGGCAGGAGGATGACCCAGTGATTGATTTGATTCCCTGACAGGGCATATGCCGGGTTTCAGACTCAATCTCTAGTAGGGGGACATGCAGGAGGCAGCCAATCAATGATTCTCATCATTGATATTACTATCTCCCTCTCCCTTCCTCTCTGAAATCAATAGAAATATATTTTAAATAAAAGAATGTCCTGGTTTTTACAGTGAATTATGCAGTCTCCCTTCTTAAAACTCATTGAGTCCAATAGTCTCATTTTACACAGGCGAGAACTGAAGACTAGGGAGTGACTTTCACAAGATCTCCCACATCAGATTGGGGATTGAGCAGGCCTGCAAATCACCACTCCTGCCTGCAATAACAACAGTTCTCCTGCCTTCTTGAGTGGGCATTTGATGTCAGGGGGACAGCTGGCGAGGCCCTACAAGCCAGGTTGCATCAGTGAGTTAATAAAGCAGTCTGAGCAGCGATTATAGTGCTGAAAGCCAACATTCCCCTCAACCCTAGGTGCTCCTTACCCCTGTCTTCCTAAGCCAGTTGTTCACATGAAAGAAACTTTATTTGATAAACTTTTAATTCCTCATGGCTCCCATTTGAATCACTTTCAGGTTTTTTACCTCTCTCTTTACTCAGGTAACTCATACTGGAAAATACATTCTTCCAAAGGTGTGCCTAATTATCTTCCACTGTAAAAGTTAAAAAAGAAAACTGGTTTATGGTATTAGGTTGGAGAGATGAACAACAGTGGCCAGATGCAAGGTTTGAATGACCGCAGCAAGGATAACTGAACTGATGGCAGGTTTAGGTTTTGAGACTGAGTATTAATGGCTCACTTGCTGTGGGGTCCCTGGTGTGAAGTGACAACATCTTCGTGCCGGGGATAGGGCAGAAGGTCTCACTTAATTATACAAATTTTAGCTTTCAGAGCAAAAGCCCAAAAGGAAATCACTTTTCTTTGCTGATGGTTTCTTCCTGTTTGCCCTGACTCGAATTAATAACCAGTTTGATCTTTGCTATAACATTTACACTTGCACACACATATATGCGGCCCAGTAACTGTTGGCAACTCTTGCAACTAATGGGCAGAACAGGAAACTTCCTTCAACACATCCTTACTTTGTGTTTAGCCAGCAACTTGAGGCTGTTTCCCAAGGCGGCAGGAGGATATGTTAGTGGAATAAAAAACGAGGAAGGACTGGGAGAGTGCTTTCCCTCTTCAGAGGAGCTATAATGAGGACCTAAAGTGCCCTACAATATGGCAAGCATTGCTAGAGACTTAAAAGGAAAGAGGGTTGTGTGCATTTCACAGGCCTCTTTATTTTTCCAAATCCATTCAAATATGAGATTTGTATATATTTATGGGGCTCAGTTGTTTAAATGATCACTGAGGATTAAAAGAATTCTGGAACCTCCATACCCCTGCTGGGCCACTAAGTTACTGGCTGTTGTGAGAGCAAATTTTTTCAGCTGCCCAATGCTTCCATTGCCAATGGAAATAAGCACAAAATTGGCTTCTTTTCTGGGATCTAATTAGGATTAAACTTCCCAACTGGTGGCAGAGTAAGTAATAAATTACATGTGTCTTTGTGCAGGCCACTTCCTCTGTCTGCAAAGCCTTTCATCCCCATCATTTCCCATGGGTCAAGACCAAGCCCTTGACACTCTGGCTTGATTTCCCCTGGGGGACGTTATCAGTCCCTCTCTTGAAATCCTACAGTACTTTGTCTGTACCACCTACTGTTTATAGCTGTATGGCCTCATTTCTCTAATTAAAAAGAAAAGTCTTGGAGAAAAGATGTATGCTTTATGCATTGTCATGTCCCTCAAAAAACCTAATGCTTTGCTTGGCATATAGTAGGTGCCCAGTAAATATGTACTGAATAAATGGACGATGAATAGAAAATGTGTAATATTAAGGGTGAGAGATGAGTTTTTTTGTTTGTTTTTCCTTTTAAAATCTAGTCCCTACATGAGCGAAAGGGGAGTTCAAGGGAACGTTCCCTTCATTGCCTTCAGAGGACTAAAATGCTGGTGGTTGTCATATGAAAACTACAAACAATTCAGTTACTTGAGTTCATGCAGACAGCTCCCTATTCACCCTGAAAACAACATGTCCACAGTTATTGGTTGTTTTCTCTTCTCTTGACTATAGTTAAACCAGTCTGTGTATGTATAAGATCTGGAAGATGCTCTTAACCCCTCTCAAGTAGTTAGCAGAAAAAAAGAAAGATATTACTATAGATTTTCTAATCTTTTCCATGATGCTTTTACCCATTCCTTCCTGTTTTAACATCTTGTCAATCTTTTAGGTAAGACTTGCATTTTTATCCTAATTAGACAATTGCACCTCATGATGCACTAATTTGTTAACCTATGTTCACAAATTATTTAATTACGGCGGGTGGCTTTGATGTGCTATTATTATTCAGCTATGAGAGTAAACAATTCAACAGCCAACAGAAAAAAATTCATTATTTTATTGGAAATATTGTTATTTTTTACTGTTTAAAAACACTTTATCCAAAACTTATTAAGAATTCTGACATTGTTCTTATGAACACTGTAAATGAACAGAGTATTCTTTTCTTTAATGTGCACCATTATTTGGGGGTGGGGTGGGGGAGACGCGAATAAAAGCTCCCGAGTTTCACATTGAATAGATTTCTTGAAGAAAAAATAAGAATACCTTTTCTATTTTTTTCTTCATGCCAATTCACAATCTCCTGTGATGATGTGATTTATAAAACGCAGCTCCTAATATTGATCTGTGAAGCACTTTGATGGCTGGAGATAAAGGAAGCAATCTCCTTCCTATTTGATGCTGCTGTATACTGTCGTTCAAACTCTCTTGATCTTCTAGTAGCTTTAATTCCGTTTGGTAAGCATTCTAAGTCACAGCCACAGACCGGGAGCCGTAAGTTCTTTTTGGTTCTTTCTGTGGCTCCTTGATGACTAGGGAAATCTGGCTGCCAGGTGCAAACTCCCATCAGGTTTCACAACTGCTTCTGCTGATAGCATGCATCCAGGATCAATAATGTCATTATGCATTTATGTGCAAACATCAGAATTACTCTAAGCAATTAGGCTTCTATCTTTCCTATACTCCCCCAGTAGTAACACATCCTAAGGAAGAGGTATACCTTATATATTAGTAAGAGATATCTACCTGAACCTTAATAATGTTATTGACCCATACTGTTGCCATTTATATAGCATATACATGCTCAGATTGTTATTTATCTTTTTGGTTCTTGTCATTTTCATTGACTACACTGAGTTTCTCCAGGGCTAAGACTGTGCCCGATACCTCTTGGGATCTCTGTATTACCAGAAAAACACCTGGCAGATACTAAGCAGTAGGCTCTCAAAAAAAAAAAAAAAAATGTTCCTGGTTGGTGAATAACCTTTTCCCTTGTAACTCAAGGGATAGGTAAAATTGTTCCTTATTTTCCTGTTTGGCCAAAATACCCTCTTCCTCTGTTTTTTTCTGAGACTTTCAGATGGCGGCATTGCATGCTTCCTCTGAGTGAAAACTCACTCTTCAACCACAGGAAAGCACACCAAGTGAATGCTAATCCAAGGAGTAGAGATGCAGACCTTCCCTGTGTCCCTTCTGCTAGGATTAAAGAAACGCTGATTCGGCGGTATTTTTGCATTCTTTCTTTATTCTCCATCAGTCAGCAGCTTTACCGCTAGCCCACACTTTCTGAAAGCTTGTATCTTCATTTCCCCTACAATAGCAAAGGAAGTAATATTAGCAGGAAGGGTTGCAGAGGAGATTTTGACTGGAAGGCTCCCTCATATTCTGTCTTCAGTGGCATTAGGTATAATCCCTTCTAACAACATCAGGGTACAATGCTGTGGTTCCTCCTGACAAAGGCACAGAAAGCAGGCCACTGGACTGAATGCAATGCTGGGGCAACTGCAGGTGCAGGGAACAGTGTGTGCTGCTCACCCTCACTAGTGTTGGTGCTAGTGTTCCAGGCAACTTGAAAGTCTTCTTTGTTGGGAACAGTTGACTCCCTGGAACTGCAGTTGGAAACATCTTCAAATGATGCCTCTCAAAATTCATGAGCGATAGCTTACAATCAGGAGACACTATCTTTCTTGTTTTAGGTCATTTTACCTGGCCTTTTAAAAAAATATTTTTTTATTTATTTCAGAGAGAGAGAGAGAGAGATAGAAACATCAGTGATGAGAATCATTGATCGGCTGCCTTCTGCACGCCCCCTACTGGCGATTGAGCCTGCAACCCGAGCGTGTTGCTTCGACTGGAATCGAACCTGGGACCTTTCAGTCTGAAGGCTGATGCTCTATCCATTGAGCCAAACCAACGAGGGCTTACCTGGGCTTTTTAAGAAGAGGGCCAGATGTCCATGGCCCTTGAGTTGGCCTCATCAGAGGAATCCATCAACCCACTCTGGTTCCTCTTGGGTTCACTTTTTCCTCAGCTCCTCCTCCCTGGATCCTCATTTGAGAGCAAGTAATGGTATCAAAACGTTTGAACAATCTCTTCTCCTCATAAGGGAATGTTAAAGCAACAGGGGACAGCTTTTGCCTGGCCCCTGAACACAATTAAATTATTGCTTCAGTTGATGAGATCTAGTTTTCCTTTTTTTCCCCCCAGAAAAGATAAATCCCCTCAGTTGAAATCAACTAAATGAATAGATACTAAATATTACTAAATTTAGAAATAAAATTATTCTGGGGTGTTATGAGGTAAGGAACATTCAGGATTCTTTATTTATTCTTATTTATTTATGTAGTGGGGTTTTGACAATCCCCTGTTTATCGCTTTCAATGTTGTAAGCTGCTTTGGGGCCATTGTAGTTAGGTCTTACTTTGAAAATACTTATGTTTGGAAACTTCTCATAGATTAACTGAATTAGTTATAGAATTTGCTAAATCTCTTGGTTTCAACTCAACTGAAAAATCTGCTTGACACTGAAAAATTTCACTCTAATCTACTAATTTCTCTGACAGTGTCAATAGGAAATGTTACTTGTAGTAGAGCGACTGTGATTGAGTCCACGTATCTGAAGACTTAGAGTGGCAGTGGCTAAAATTCAGATTCCAGGGCCCCATCCTAGGTTTCTGATTCAGTGTCTTAGTTTGGATTCTGCCAAAAGTAGAGCCTTAGGCAAGGATTTGTGTGCCAGGAGTTTGATCCCAATAGTGCACTGGTGGGGGCTTAAGAAAGGGAAGCAGGGAAGAAAGAAAAGCCAACAAAAGGTATATTAGTGAGAAGGTTATTTATGTGGGTAAGTGGGACTCAACAACAAAGGGATCTGAAAGACAGTGAGGCACACACTTCAGAATTCTCTTACACAATTCAGATTCCTGCTTAGCGAGGAAACGGGAGTATTTACCTACCACTTCCTGTTGGTCCGAGGTTGCTCTTGGGAGCATTAAATCTCTGATACTTCTGGCCTCCCCCAGGGGTTCACCCAGCATGCTTGTGTGACCAGAGAAAGCTATCAGGCAGAGAATCTTTGGCATTGAGACAAGAAGCTGTGTGCATGTAACTGGTCATAGGAGCTGCAGATAGAGGAGAGAATATGGGCAAGGCAACAATAACATCTAAAGTCAGAATTTCTGGACATGTGACTTGGAAATAACACCAGATGATTCTAATCTTCTGAAAAGTTTGAGAACCAGTGCTCTAAAAGGCAATCTGATCCAGTGACCCCCATGCTCTACTACTTTCTGAGAATCCAAAGCCCTTAGCATGGCATAAAGAGCCCTCCAGGGTCTGACTTTTTATCTCTACATTCTATTTCTACTAGGGGCCCGGTGCACAAAAATTTGTGCACTCAGGGGGGTCCCTCAGCCTGGCCTGTGCCCTCTAGCAGTCTGGGACCCCTTGAGGGATGTCCATCTGGGTGCCTGGCCAGCCTGGGGGATGGGCTGAGGGCCGTTTTCAGGCTGGCCACAGCTCCCATTGACCCAGGGTCCCAGAGAGGCTGGCTGGAAGTAGGTTTCTGGGGTTTATTTATCTTCTATAATTGAAACATTGTTGCCTTGAGCAGAGGCCACAGCCAGCCTAGGCAGGCAGTTTCTTCCATCATTGGCCTCCTATTTGCTCTAGCTCCATGGCTGCCAGCCGCCATCTTGGCTGGGTTAATTTGCATATCATCACTCTGATTGGTTGGTGGGAGTGGCTTAGGTATAACAGAGTGAGGATTAATTTGCATATTACTCTTTTATTAGATTAGATGGCTATATCTCCTATTCCACGTTTTCCTCCCTCAACTCTGTATTTAGCCATCAGATTGCTTGCAATTACTGGAAAAGCAGGCTCTTCTACACTTCTGCCTTATGCTAAGTGTGTTTCAGCTGTATGTAACAGAAAACTTGACCAACAGTGGCTAAAACAAATAAGGATTTAACTTTCTAACACAGCAAGAAGTCTGAAGATGGGTGGCTGCTGACACTGGTTGGTTCTGTGGCTCAAAAAGTCAGGACAGAAGTCTGGTTCTTTTAGAGTTGCCTTTATGCTTGAAAGGGGTTGCTGGAGCTGCATGTACCACATTTGGAGCCAGGTCAGGAAAGGGCAGCACCAACTCAGCAAAAGCCTTTCCAGAAAAACCAGCAGAGTTCCCTTAATGCTTCATTGGTCAGAACTGGGCCACATGGCTACCTTGAGCATTAAGGAGTAAAGTAAATATTTGGCTATTTCAGACTCCCTAGAGGTGGCTGAAAAGGCAAATGAAGGTTGGAAAGTTGAAAATGGTGTTAGGTTAGCCTTTTCTCATCCTGCTTGCCTGGGGGAATTTTTATTTCATTTTCAAGACTCATTCCTTACTCCTCTAAAATTTCATTTTGAAAATTTTCAAACTTTCAGAAAAGTTGAAAGCATTATGTACCTGTATACCACTACCTAGATTCTACAATTGATATTTTACTGTGTGTGCTTTAAAACATCTCTATTCATTTCTCTATCCATCAACCTACCTATCTTATTTTTTGGTTACAATTCAAAGTAAGTTGCAGATATTTGGGGGGAGGGGAAGCCACCTTCCCCCAAATATTCATCATGTATATCATTATCTAGAATTTAATATTTGTTTAGAGTTCTTTTTTAGGTAAAACTTCCAAAAAATAAAAAACACAAATCTTAAGTAAATTTTGACTTTCAATGAGTTTTGAAATTAATAACCAATTTCTTATCAAGATCTAGACTATTACTATAATCCAGGAAGTTTTCTCATGTTCCTTCCTAGTCAAGAGAACTGCCAAACACCATCACTGTTTTGATTTTTTTCATAGATTAGTTCTGCTTATTCTAGAACTTCATATAAATAGACTCATACAGTGTGTACTCTCTTATCTAAAACTCAAGACATTTTGAGATGAGAATTGACTCTTTAAAATATCTTCTTTGCATGCACTGCCTTCTGAAATAATATTTTTTAACTTACTGTTTACCCATTTATCTTTCTCTTGTAGTATGCGATTCCTTCAAGGGAAAATACCTCGTCTACTCATCTCTGTATTCTTAGCACAGCTCCTGCAGACATTTAATAAACATCTTTTGAATGAGTTAATGACTGAGTAGATTAAAGTTACTGGATTATAGTAGGTTAGTAGAAAAGTTTAGTTCATTTTTCTTCCCTTTGTATAGTCTTTATCCAATTTCATTACAGTTAGCTCTGTGGGCATCTGTCTTCCCTGCTAGATGTGCCCAACTCAGGCAGGGCTGTGCCTTAGTCACCCTTGTAGCCTAGTGCTTAGAATAGCACTTGGCACATTGTGTTCGGTGTTTTGAAGGTACAGATGAGTAATGTGACTGTTCATTGTATGACCGGGGTCCTGATGATTCTCTTCAGTGGATCCTTTCCCATTAACAAGGGGATGTAAGAGTCTGTATTCGAGAATGGGAAGGTGAGGTGATGCTTTGTTTTCCTTGGACCACAGCTCTACAATCTGTCAGCTGGGCTATGTGAAAGCAGGCAGAGTGTGTCTTTGCCCAGCCTTGACCAGGAAGCCCTCTTCCTTTGTCCAATTCCTTGCAGGTCAGGAAGCCAGCAGTAATAGCTCATGCCAAGGTGTTAACTGATCACTGAGATGGGACTGGTAGGGACTGCTAGAGCATCTGGCATTTGAATTGGTAAATCTAATCTCCTATTCTGTGGGACCCTTCCTGCTATACTTCCAGGCAATTTTCATTTCTCTCCAATCCAGGTCCTATTCTTGACTACCATTAAGAGAGGGTGCCATCCCCCATTGCCTTTGACTGCTCAGGCCTATTTGGTGGAGTTTCATTCTGTCCTCATATTCTTCACTTCATGGAGAAATAAATCCGAGTGAAATGCTTCTTAGGAAAGACAAATCTCTTCAATGGAGACTATGCGTTTGAGGCACGATCTTGTACCTTTTCCCAGGCCTATGTTTACAATGAGAGAAGCAGTTTCTTGGCTACTTCTTTTTTTAAAAAATATATTTTATTGATTTTTTACAGAGAGGAAGGGAGAGAGATAGTTAGAAACATCAATGAGAGAAACATTGATCAGCTGCCTCCTGCACACCTCCAACTGGGGATGTGCCCACAGCCAAGGTACATGCCCTTGACTGGAATCAAACCTGGGACTCTTCAGTCCACAGGCTGACACTCTATCCGCTGAGCCAAACTGGTTAGGGTTTGGTTACTTCTTATAAGATTGGTTTCTTCCTCCCCAAGCACCATGCTCCCTCCTGCACACTTTCTTCAAACTACCCCTTTTGAAGCCAGGCCCAGATTAGATTGGCGTGGCCTGACAACATTGACAAGGTCTGGGTCCAGCAGAAGGAAATGGTCCTGCAGCCTGGGATCATGACCTAAACATAAAACTGAGTCCTAGCCCTGGCTTTACTATTGATCCTCTGTGTTACATTAGGCAAGTCACTTCCATGTCTTGAGACTCAGTTTCCCCTTCGAGGCAGTGTCCTAGGTTCCACCTGAAATCACTGCCAGTCCTAAAATTGCATGAGCTATTCAAGAATCAGGTTCAATTTGAAATGTCAAATTTAGGTTCCACATGAAAAAGACCTCAGCTTGCAGATCAATAAGGATTCCAAAGAAGTTATTTTTCACCTATGAGTCCTTCATTCATCATTATCTTCCTTAATCATCTTGTCTCCAGTGCTGGCCCTGAGCCAAGAGATCTCTCCAGCTGCTCTTGCTCTTCTGGATGGGCAGCAAACACTGGAGGATGGGCAGCAAACACCAGCCCAGCTTGGTTTGGCCTGGCACAGAGTGAGAAGGAAGTATTAATCAACACAGAAGTGGCTGCTGGCAGGGGATCAGAAGGCTTTGCCCGGGTTCATTGAGTGAGGAGGGTGTCCATGTAAGCTAGGAAAGGTGCACACCATGGAGGCATTTGTTTGGGAGCAGTCACCACAGAATGCTCTACACAGGGACACAGTGACTGGAACACCTTGTCCATCTTACTGAAGCATGGAGCACCATGTGTTTTATGTTGATGCAGAAGGCTAACTAATAGATTAACTTCTCCAAGTGGAGGAGTGGTGACTATAAACCATTTTGTGGAGAGCAGAAGTATTTGAGAGATTTGTAATAGATAAGCTTTATGGAGCTGGATAATAGATTGAATATGGGGCTGGGTATAAAGAAGTTAAGGGTGGCCCCAATATTCCAGGCTTGTGCACCTGGGTTCATGGTTGTACCAGGAAGAGTATGGCTCAACCACTGAGCCATACTGGTTGGGCTTGGCCTCTTTTAACGTGTTGGGAGGGGAAGCCAACAAGGACAGAAACACTGAAGCCACACATAGCTTACTGGAATGCCTTTGCCCAAACCAGAGATCAGAGACAGAGGAGCTTACCTGTCACATACCATGCATTGGTTTCCAGACTGTTTCTTAACCAGAGGAGGTATGTCGGATACGTGTCATATCCTGCTCCTTGCTAACAGCACATCCTCCCGCTGTCTATACATGAAGTGACTTCCCAGGGAATATTTCAAAGCTGGAGCGCAAAGGGAAAATGCTTTTCAAAGGCAAATGCGGTATGAGAGAATTGAAAGAAGTCAAACATTAATCTTTATCAGAGTATCTCAAACATTTCTTGACTACCCATTGTTATTGGCACAAATATACTCAGTGCCTTATGGAATCCTGATAGATGAACATTTAGGCGATTAAAAAGGGATAAATCCAGGGGCATTGATGCCTTTTACAAAAGGACTCTGCACTTTACTGGAAATTGCCTTCAGGAGTTCTTTCTTTCTTTTCTTTCTTTTTCTTTCTTTCTTTCTTTCCTTTTTTTTTCTTTCTTTCTTTTTTTTTTTTTTTTTTTTTTTTTTTTTTTTTTTTTTTTTTTTTTTTTTTTTTTTTTTTTTTTTTTTTTTTTTTTTTTTTTTTTTTACAAAATAACAGCTTCTCTGAGTGCTTAAAATGCAATCTGATTTACAGACCTCAATTGAGTCTATTCTAGCCCAATCTAACTTTAAACCATCTTCCTAGAGGCAAGAGAAATGCCTTTTTGTATTTTTGTGGGTCTGTCTCTCTCTCTCTCTCTCTCTCTCCTTCCCTCCTTTCTTCCGTTTCCCAAGAAGCCATGCCACCGATAGAGTCTGGATTCGCTACAGACACCTACGGTGCCAGGGCCGGAAGGGCCTGGAGATATAATCCAATCCCAGATCTGACAAATGAAAACTCAGGTCCCAGAGAGATGACATGGCTTCTTTGAGGTTATCTAGCATGTTAGTGCTACTCCCACTCCACGATATTATCCTCTTACTAGAGTCCCTTACTTTATACCTGCCTATCTTACATGGTATCCTTAGCCTCTCACATTTAAGGAATTGTCCCTAGTGAAAAAGCAAACCGCTAGCCCAGAGGGGTAACACACTCAGCTATCATTTAGTTTCAACTTAGTGGGAATTGGTTTACCAGGTCCTTTCCCAATATAACAGCTTTCTAAAAGCGGTTTGGGTTGCTAAGTAGTGGAGACAGGGAACCAACAGGCCCAAGGACAAGGGATCAGGCTGGAGTGGGAAACCTGAGAGCAGCTTGAGTGGCTAGAGAAGAGGTGGCAGAAGAGGAAGGTGAGATAAACTGCAAAACACAGTATAGTTGGCTTCGTACATATTTTCACATTCAAACTAAAAACTGGCTTTTTTTATGTTTATATTCTTTGAGTATGCACCTTAGAGTCTAAGTGTGCTTCAGAACCAAACACTGAAATTGCTATTTCGCTGTTACCAGGTCTTTATCTTCCACTCTCCAACCCATTGTAGTAAGGTTTCTGGCTCCTACTCTTATGAACTCCATGTCTCTAAATTCAATGTATGTGTTTCATGTCTTATGTCACTTAACCTCTCAGCACTACTTAGCAATTCCCTCATTCTTGAAAATCTCTAACTACCATTAAACTAGTCCTCTTGTAGTCCTCCAGGATTTTAGGCCATTCTTTCTCTCCTTTATATAGATTCATTCTAAGTGTCTTTCCTGAATCTTCATTTCTTCTCACTTTATAATCTCTCTGGGCAGTCTTTTCTCATCCACAGCTATAGCTCCAATTATCACTTACATAAGAAGGACTCACAAATTTGTATCTCCAACCCAGACCTCTCTTTTCCACCTCCACGAATCAACTCTACTTGGCCCCTTTGTTGGATGCTTTGGCATCACAAACTCAATACATCCCAAACCAAACTCAGGGTCTTTGTCCCACAAATCTGGACTCTTACAATACTTTGCATGGTACAACCATGAACCCAGTTGCACAAGCCTGGAATGTTGGGGTCACCCTTAACTTCTTTATACGCAGACACATATTCAATCGATCATCCAGTTCCATAAAGTGTAACTACTCAAAATCTCTCAAATACATCTGCTCTTCATACCACAGTCCAACCTCTTTTCACTTGGACCTCTGCAATATCATTTAACTATTCAACCTCCATCCATCTTGGCCTCCTTTATTTATTTTTTAAAAAAATTTTTTATTGATTTCGGAGAGGAAGGGAGAGGGAGAAAGAAGAAGAAAGAGCAATGATGAGAGATAATCATTGATTGGCTGCCTCCTGCACAGCACTGGGGATTGAGCCTGCAATCTAGACATGTGCCCTGACCAGGAATCAAACTGTGACCGCCTGGTTCATAGGTCGACGCTCAACCACTGAACCATACTGGTCGGGGTTGGCCTCTTTTACTGTGTTCTATGCACTGGACATGGAATAATCTTTCCAAAATACATATAAGATCTTTTAGGGCTTCTCATTGTTATTAGAATAAAAGTTTGAAGACTTTTACATAAAAGTTTCATGCTGAGATCTGTTCTTTCATGCTGTGCTATCCAGTTACATTGACCTCCAGTTGCCATGTTGAACTCCTTCATGTGCTCTCCCCTCTGCCTGAAACATCGATTCCTTTCCTTTCCGTTCACTTATCTCCTGTTTCTTCAGATCACTTTACTTCCCTAGGAAAGCTGTTCTGGGTCTTCTCAAAAAGACCAAATTCTCATATTCTAGGTTCCCAGAGCACTAATTCTTCTTTTTATAAAAAAAATTGGCATATTTTTAAAAAACCTGACATGTTTTTAAAACAGATGACTTGTACAGTGTTTTGATAGAATATGTGGATGAAAGCAATATCAAATTCAGTTGAAAATTTACATGTTTTGTATGATTATTTGCTTGGCTAATCCCCATACTAGACAGTGAACCATACGAGGCAGAATTGCGCCTGCTTTTCCTTATCATTGTACCTCTAGCACGCAGTGTAATGCCTGCTGCATAGTAGGCATGCTGTAAGTACTTGAATATTGTCTCATTAACTGTATCTTGGCTTTCTTATCTAGTAAGTGGGAATATTCCTATGAACCCAAGCTAGATCCCAGGGTCTATGACAGAATCAAATATGTTAAGTGACTCTGCCTAGACAAACTCAGGTGCTATCCAAATATTAATGTGAATTATTGACACTGATGAAGGAAATGGGTCACCCACATTTATCACAGAAGAAATACATTAAAACCATTCTACCCCATTACCTAAATGAGATAAAAGCGGTCTGGTATCATGTTCTGAAAGTCTGAGGACTTGTGGCCTCAAAACTGAAACTAATCAGACAACTGCAAGTCTCAGACTAGGGCTTTTCAGGTAGTGGAGATGATGGACAGTTTCTGCTGATTTAACCTACAGGATAGGGAACAGCTGGGTCCTGAGATTGTTCACTTACTACAGAGATACTCACTATCTATATAGTTTAAATAGTTAAACTCTGTAGATAAGTCATGATCCTTGAGATTATATTCATTCTCCTGCCAATCTGTAAGCAAATGTGGCCTGCAAGACCTTATCCCTCCAACTATATATTCTTTGGAAACTCACTTTCTCTCTGTGTGTGTCCTTACCTATAAAATGGAATGCTAAAACCTACCTCAGGGTCATTGAGAGAGTCTAAAATAAAGTTAAGCAAGTGAGATTATTTTGTGAATCACAAAGCTCAATACATGATGATTTCTTTCTTGTTAGCAGTAATTGTTGGTATGATTATTATTAGCATTCTACATGTAAGTCACACCTATAAATAACCACAGTGATTAATTAGGTTATGATGTTCATGCCCAGACACCTGCTATGGAACAAGAAATGTCTCACAGATGATTTAGGTGGAAAAAAAAAACACCAATAATTAGGAAATCAGAATGTTTCTATATTTAGCACTTTATTGTCCCCAAATGTCCTTTTTCTGTCTCTCCAAAGAACTGTACTGTATCACTGACAAGACTGGAGTTTTTCTTGGCCAAAAATAAAATAACGTGATAATGGCAATGTAGGACTTCAAACATAATGGGCAGATGCTCTGAGCATTGTTTCAGCTGTTGATAGTGAGTGGGGCTCTGGCTCTTTATCCACAAAAACACTGGACCTTTAATATCCATTAAAACACTGAGCAAATCATGTGTTTTAACCACACACACCAGGCTTTAGGGAATAGGAATTTCTTTAATTATGAAACAGTTTGCACATTTGCTGGGTGCACATGAGGTGCTATTTTATAAATGCACAATTATGAGAAAAAATTAAAAATAACACAGAGAGATGAATCTGGAGCACAATAGGAAGGAAACAAAATTGTTTGAGGAGCAAGGCCTAGAGAGCCCTTCGGCTAAATTCTGGTGGTTCAGAATTTTGCACCTGTCAGTGTCTTTCATTTGCTTCAGTGTAAGACATTTCTTCAGGCTCACGGACAACTCTGAAATTGCAAAATATGCATGGAAGCACATTTGAGGAAATGTAATCTTGTCTCCCCCTAGACTTGCCCGGGACTGTGAATGCAAGAGGCTTCTATGAGCTATGCTGGGGCTCCGTGTGCCAGAAAGAAGGAGAAACCTGAGCTGCCCAAGAGAAAAGTGACCTTGAAGGAGGACCTTGGACTCAAAGGCCAGAATTGCAGCAAAAGTGAAAGAAGTTCACATTTTTAAGTAACTGAAACAACTGCTAATAAATATATTTGCTCCAAAGATGTGAGATAATGAAGGCTGGCAGCTGATCCAAGCTCCCCAGGCAGCAGAACAGGAAGAGGAGATGGCATCCTTTATTAGAATGCAACCAGTGTTCAAGGTTAGGCACCAGAAGGAACTTACTGCTGGCAAAGACTTGTTCAGTTCTGAAGACACCAGCACCATAGCTTGAGGAATTTTAAACAATGGAACAGAAAGTACTAGTTTATTTGGAGACTAGGTAGTGAGGGCGGAAGGAGCTCAGATTATCTCCTCTTCAGCTGACTCATCTTTCTTCTCAGCCCATTAACTGGGGTGAACTGGTGTCAGTGTGTCTAGCTAGGTTTGAAACCAGATATACTACTTACTAGCTGTGTGACCAAAACCAAGTTACTTAATCTCTCTGTGCCTCGGTTTCCTTTTTAATTTCCTCAAATGAGGATGATATTGACAGAATATTCCCTTAGGGTTGGTGTGAGAATTAGGTGAGATTAGCAATGTAAAAGCTTTACCACAACACTTTGCAGGTGGTAAGCATGTAAAACCTGTTAGCTGCTGTTGTCATTTTGTTCCCGTGGTACTGAGTGGTACTGGGAATTTAGGAATTCAACATATATATTTTTTGGTGGGGAGTGAGGGTGGACACAATTCAGCCCATAGCAGTGTATCTATGTGAAAATTCCTCATGCCATACTCTTAAGGTGCAAAAGTATTTGATCTACAGTATACTTTTAAAAAATAAATATATTTTATTGATTTTTTACAGAGAGGAAGGGAGAGGAATAGAGTCAGAAACATCGATGAGAGAGAAACATCAATTAGCTGCCTCCTGCACACCTACTGGGAATGTGCCCGCAACCAAGGTACATGTCCTTGAACAGAATCGAACCTGGGACCTTTCAGTCTGCAGGCTGACGCTCTATCCACTGAGCCAAACCGGTTAGGGCATGATCTACATTATACTTTAATAAAATATTTTAAAAATTGACAGCAGTAACCATAAAAAATTAGCTTCATTTGCTTGAGCTCAAGTCCCATTTTCTCTCATCTCATCCTAGACAAGTCCTCCAGATCCTTCCCACTTCCCTGGTTCTCTCCATGCACTTTCAGCACCTTTGTTTCTGTGCCTACACTCATGCGTTTCCTCCTCTCCACAGCTATGAAAATCTATCTTCAGGACTCAGCTCAACTTTCATCTCTGGCATGCACACATTTATTCACACACTCCTTTTTTCATTCAACAAGCATTTATAGAATGTGTGCTTTGTGCTGAACTCAGTGTTCTGGAGATGGACAGGGAGAGGCACGCTCCCTGCCCTTAAGAAGCCTATCACTTTGTGGGAGAGAAGATAACGATGCACACAGGGTATCTCAGTCTGCTCAAGCTGCTGTAACAAAGTACATACAACACACTGTGTGGCTTGAACAACAGACGTTTCTTTCTCACAGGTCTGGAAGCTGGAAGTCCAAGATCAAGATACTATGGTTTCCTGGTGAGAGCCCACTTACTAGATTGCAGGCTGGGGGCTCTTGTTGAAGCAGATTTTGATTTTCTGGATCTGGGGTGGGGCCTGAGTGTTCTAATGTGGCAGAGAGAGAGAACTCTTGTGTTTCTTGCTCTTCTTAGGCCCTGATCCCATCATGGAGCTCCATATCATGAGCTCATCTAATTACTTCACCAAAGCCCCACCTCCTAATACCAGACATCAGAAGTTAGAGCTTCAACGTATGAATTTGGAGGAAACATAAATATCCAGTTGGTAACAAAGGGCATAATGGGAATACAGAGGCGGGGCACTTAACCAAATTTTGGAAGCTGTTTCCTGGTGGCATGTAGTCAGAGACCATGATGATGAGATAAGATTAGCCAGATGAGGGGCTGGGGAAGGGGAACGCATTCATGCGGAAGCTTCTTGCAAAGGCCCAGGGGATGAGCAAACAGATGGCAGACTGGGGAGCTGCAAGCAACCCAGTGTCCCTGGGGCACAAGCGTGTGACAAGGGAGTGATGCAGAAAGAGTATGATGAGGCTGAGGAGGGACTCCAGGGCTACTCAGAGGACTTTAGACTTTACCCTGCAGGTAGGGGGGTGGTCACCAAAGGATGAGAGTTGGTCAATATTGTAGAAACTTCTCTCTGCAATAGAGAAGGGGATGAATGAGGGGTGTCCCACTGGAAGTTTTCTCTCAATTCTTTATATCCAACTTTAGATTTACTGGTTCAATTTTTTTTTCCTCCCAGGATGCTAGATTTCTCTCCCCTACTTATTATAATCTTGTTCAGGGCAGGGAGCCTGTTTTGCAAGGTGGACAGCATTAGTTCTTCATAAAAACTCCAGAGAAGTCCTCTTCTAATCTTTTTCCCCATTGTCATGTCAGATGTCATCAAAACACTTTCTCTGAGTAGAGAATGTTCTTTCCACTTGATTACTGTACTTATTTTATTGTACTATCTTGGGCATGTCCATAAAATGGTCTGATGTCAAGTGCAAAGGTCACAGAGCTATGGGCAGAGGCAGTGAGATGGAGAGCTGAGTTTCTCAGACTTCAACGTGTACACAGACGCCAGGGCTCTTGTTGAAATGCAGATTTTGATTTTCTGGATCTTGAGTGGGACCTGACATCCTGCTCTTCTGACAAGCCCCTTGGTGACGCTGATGTCACAAGTCCACAGACCACACCTTGAGGAGCAAGGGAGCATAGGAAAGCACCCAACCCCAAAATCCAAGGGCCTGGGTTGAGTGCTGCTTTGTCAGTAAGGGGATGCAAGACCTGGATCAAATCAGAGAACTTTCTTGAGCCTCAAACTTTATCTTTCCACAGAGACTTTGTCTGGTTGATCTCTGAGACTCTTTCCAGCTTAAAAAAAAATCAATCTGTGATTTGGTAAGTGACATTTGGCCAAAACATTTTGAAGACCTTGACGAAAAGAGGTCTGTGAATTCAGTCCATTACAGTTATTAAAGTTACTGATAGAGGGGCCAGGGTTGGAGTTCCAGTGGATTAAGAAAAAATAATCCTTTAATCCTCCTAGCATGGTCACTCACCACTTGGCTTGGCACAATGTAGATTATTGCTTTGAATGTGCTAAGCTAAAACGAAAATCTCAAGTTGGGATCCTGTTGCGTATATACGCCATTTGTGGCCATGCTGTTTGGGTTGCATGTTGAAATAACTTTTCAGTCTCAAAACAAACCTCCATTTACTTTAAAATAAAAATTTAAGGGGTTTGTATACAACCTCCAAATTTACCGCGGTGGCCCCGAAGGAACAGGTGCGACTGAGTGTGGAGTTTGGAACTTAAACATCTCTAACCGGGGATTTGGTTGATGGGATCCCCGAAGGCCTCTGCATTGCTACTGTACATGGATGAAAAGGGTGGATAATGAAGAGAGGTATAATCTCATTTGTTACGGAACGCTCTTTGTGACAGCTCATCGGAGCCTCCATGCTGAAGGCCAATAAAGAGGTTAAGCATTTCTTTTTTCTTTCCAAATACTGATTATTCAAAGCCCTGGCAGGAAAACCAGAGAACAGCATCACAATAAGATAAAGGCAATACTTGCATTCAAATGCAATCCTCTTCTTCAGAATTAACAAGCTGCCAAGTGGAGGGAAAGCAAAGGAACATCTTTAGGACTGGTTGCTTTCACTTAATTCTGACAAGGCTGGTTGAAGGGAGATGGGATCATGCAACTCAAGGGCAGCATGTGTGAGCTGTGGCGGGGGTGGAGGTGGGAGGACAGGATGAAAGGCTGCCAGGGAGCAGGCTCCAAAAATGTGCCCCAAAGCACCCAAAACACTTATAGACCCTCAATTCAAATCCAGCTTTTAAGATGTTGGTGTTTTGTATTGAGTGAGTTGAAACAGTACATGCAATTATAAACAAGTGTAATATGTAGAGTCATTTGCTATTTAATGATAGGAACATATTCTGAGAAATGCATTGCTAGGTGATTTCATTGTGTGAACATCGTGGAATGCACTTGCACAAACCTAGATGGTGCAACTTATACATGCCTAGACGTATGGGATAGCCTACTGCTCCAAGGCCACAAGCCTGTGCAACGTATTCCTAGACTGAATACTGCAGGCAATTGTGACAGAATGGTAAGTATTTGCACATCTAAGTATGTCTAAACATAGATAGGTACAGTAAAATCTGGTATAAATTACAAAGTGTGTGTGTGTGCCAAGTGTGTGAATGCTGGAGGGGTTGGGGAAGGGAGAGCAGACATCAGGAGGAGGGAGGGAGGAAGAAATGGACAGAGGGAAGGAAGAGAAGGGGAGAGAGGGGGCGAACAGAAACATAAAGAGATCCAGAGATAAAGCTTGAAAGAAATAATGAAATGGAGAGAGGGATGGGGAGAGAGAGGAAAAGAGATGGAGAGAGAGAGAGAGATACAGGGAGAGGAAAGAGATAAAGAGAAATGGAGAGAAGGGGAGTGAGTTTGTGCACATGAGTATGTGTGCATGTGTGGTTGTGCAGGGACAGGTGGGAGTGGGCTGGTGGGGCTTCTGAGCTCCCACTCCCCTTGATCCCCTGCTAACTCTGGACCCCAGCCAAGAAGACATCGTGGTGGACAGCATGCTCAGCCTCCTTGCCTATTTAAACCGCTCAGAGCTCACAATAAATGCTGTATCATAGTTGGGCCTAGCCTTTTCTTTCAACACTGCAAACAATTTTTTTTGTTTTTAATCCATTATAATCGTATGGGACCACAGTCATAAAAGCAGTCCTTCATTGACCAAAATGTTGTTATGTGATGTGTTACTGTAATGTCCTTCCCCTCTTCACCAGCCTTCTCACCCTGCAGCTATAGCTGAGTGCAAGCTGATGTGATAGCAGTAAAACCATTGTAGTCTGGCATGTCTCAGGAGAAGCCGCCTTTTCCATAGCCTGGGTGCAGAGACTCCTAACTGTCCATAACTCATCCCCAACTCATGATCCTGCCTGCATTGCTAGAAAGCTTTTATCTCTCAGCCCAAGCTGCTGGCTTTGACTGCATGTGTTGCTGCTCCTGTTAGGCCTACATCAGTTCCTCTGGGTCATGCAGCCTTTAGGTTCTGCCTGTGATTCCACTTCTAAGAGGATCCCTCTTTTCAAGCAACCTGGGACCATTTGGATGTTGTTTTTGTCTCTTGATTCTGCATGCTGCCCAGCCAGGATGAGAATTCAGTTACCTCCTTTCCCCTCTAAGTCATAAAGCTCTTCTCTATCCTGATCCTCCCAGGAAGCTGGCTCTCCACCACCACCACCGCCTCACTTGTATTCAGCCAGCTCCCTCCTTCTCCCTGGATTTCAGTTGTTCAATTTAACTTCAGTCTTATGTTTTTTCCCAAAGCTTTTGCTACCACAAACAAACAAACAAACAAACACCAAAAAAACAAGCAACTTGTTCTTGGGGCATTTTTTTTTTGTAATATATGATATGGGAAAGCAATTCATGTATTCATCTTTAATTTCTTCTTATGCTGTCTTAGCTTCTAGGCAGTAAGATCTAAAAGGCAGTGGCTGGTGTTAATAGCAGTGAAAGTGGCCCCAGCACATCCCTGTGAGCTCACAGACCATAATCTTGAGCTCTTAAGTGCAACAGGAAGGCATTTCACAGATGATGATGCGGGGAAAAGCTTGGACTGGCCATCAGACCGCGTGGGCTCAGGCCCTTAGAGCTATTTCCAGTCATTGCACCTCTCTGAGCCTCCGTGTCTTCATGTGAAAAATCAGCTGAACATTTGGGAAGTACACTGAGATACTGCTTGGTTGTCCAGAACATGTTCTTCACTCATTATTTCTATTTTTCTCTCTCAATCAGAAAGACAGAAGCACTGACCGTTGGCCAGTCGCCAGAAAGCTTTGCTGCTTGTCTCCTTTGTAGACAATCTGTACAACAAGGGTCACTTTCATAGGGACGTTCGATAAATAAAGCTTTGGGCAATGCCCTGAGGAAGAAACTCCACTGGGGGTGTAGGTCAGCCTACCAGGCTTTGCAGACACCTTCCCCACCAGCAGTCTGGGCAGGCTCAGAAGGGAGAGCTTTGTTCATTCCTATGGGCTAACGGGAGTCCCCCAGGTTCAAAGCTCTGTACCCTCTCCTCAGTGCCACTGCCTTCCTAAAGATAGCTAAGGGCAGGCACTCCTGGGTTCAAATCCTAGTCCTGCACTTTTGTCCACATGAACCCATGCAACTACAGCATAGTCAGCATCTATGCATCAAGCTATACTGTATGCCAACCACAGTGTTGGGTGCTAGGGATACTGTAGTGAACAAAAAATCAGGGGTTCTGCCCTCACAGATCTTATAGTCCAGTGGCAAGCTGATTAACTGCTCTGAGCATCAATCTTCACACTTGTAAAATGGGAATGATGATACCTAGCTTGTAGGTTTGCTATAAGAGGTAAGGCACAGCTAAGGAGCTGGTGTCAGTGCCTGTCACACAGTAGATAGCACGCTTTGACATGATAGCTTCAGCTATTTATTACGGCTCTGAACACAGGTGTGAGTTTGTTTTCTTGGCATGAGAGAAATACCTATCCATATTTAACAAGGAGAACTACCTTATGGGGGGAAAAACAGCCTATATATGTGACTCTTTTTAGATGTTTTTAAATAAAAGTAGGAAAAATGGCAAACTCAAAATGGTGGGATTGGAGGGAAAAGGGGAGGAACTATTATTTGCATTCTGAATTATTTGATTTACTTAAACAATTATACATTACTTTTTTTTTAAAATTTATCTTTATTGTTCAGATTATTACAGTTGCTCCTCTTTTTCCCCCCATAGCTCCCCTCCTCCCATTTCCCACCCCAACCTCTGTCCTTGCCCCCCCACTGTCCTCATCCATAGGTGTACAATTATTGTCCAGTCTCTTCACGCATCCCCAATACCCTTAACCCCCGAAAATTGTCAGTCCACTCCCTTTCTATGCCTCTGATTCTATTCTATTCACCAGTTTATTCTGTTCATCAGATTT
>PVJC01003554.1:0-57093 GCA_004026665.1 Murina feae
GAGGAAGAGAGAGAGAAACATTTATGTAAGAGAGACTCATTGATTGGTGGCCTCCCACACACGATCTGCCCAGGCAAGGGATGGAGCCTGCAACCCTTCAGTGTGCAGGCCAAGGGCTGAGCCATGCCCACCAGGGCTTATCTGATACTCTTGATTCATTATCAGTGTCAGTCAGTTAAGGGAATTAGATAATCTATATATATACATAAAAGACTAAGTGTCCATCTGACCAGTAGCTGTGACACACACTGACCACCAGGGGCAGATGCTCAACACAGGAGCTGCCATGATATGCACTGGCCATTTAAAAATAAACCACCATAGACCTGGCACCAACAAACCAACAGTTGGCTCCCCCCAAATGGGAAACAGGCCCTGCCACCACCCTGGAGCAACACCCCACCAAATTGCAGCCGTACTGCCAAGACCCCCTGGCTCAAAATGCCGTCCTCAGCCCAGCCAAGCTCGGAAACAGTTGCTGTGGGCTCTGGGTAATGACATCACATAGCAACGCCTGGCTTCCTCTCCCTAGCAACTAGCCTCCTTGGAATTTCTTCAGCCCAGGAACAAGGCCTGCTTTATAGGCAGGTGCAAACATTTTACAGTTCAACCAAATATTTGTGAAGCATTTTCATGTGCCTTATCTCATTTGACCCTCACAGAAGTCCTGGAGTAGGTAGATAAGAGACTCGTTGGAATCCTATTTTCTTTTCATTAGCCAGAAAATGGAGATTTAGAAAGCTAAGAAACTTGACCCGACTGAAAAGAAATGGTGGACCTTGAAAATGACTTCAGGTTTTCTCACTGTGCAGAATACAAACACTGCTGCAGTTAAATATTTTACCCTTTGTTCTCCCTGAGTGATCTGCAATAATAATCTGCTTCATGTTGATATTTACTGCTGTGTTGCTGACAATTACCTGAAAGAGAAGTTGGGGTACTTCATTGGCTGGAAAAAGTTTAGCGAAATTGGAAATCAGGTCTAATTAAGCAAGTTCATTTTATATATATAAAAGGCTAAGTTGACTCGCACATGCACGATACATATAAAGCTCTCACTGGCACCAACTGCACACATATGTTTCGATCTGTCATTGTCTATCATGAATTTGGTTGACACTTCTATTATAAAGGGAGAAAGTGATATTAAAATATTTCTTCTAATTAATTTCCTTTCAATGTGTTTGAATCCATGCACTGAGACACTAGTAGATAAGTAATTTTTTAAAAAAATTTATAAGTAAAATATATCATGTGGCCATAATTCTCTATCAAGTTTGAGGAGATTCTCAACAGCTAAGATCGCTTCTGTCTCTAAAACTTAATTGCTCAGGAGTCGAGTTTTAGATTGTGAGTGCTTAAGAACAGAAACTAGTGAGTGATATAGTCTGTATTCTAATATATAGTATAGTAGTACCACTCAATATCTCAACTAAATATGACCCATTTACCCCCAGTAAACTCTAGTTTTCTACTTTTCAAATGGAGGTGGAACAGCCCCTTCTCCACAGGGTTGTTCAGAGGGTAATGTCTGACATACAGCAAGCATGCTATGAAACTACCAGTTGCAATAATGTCATTTTTGAGGATGGCAGTAATGATGATGCCTGCATTTTTAATCTAAATATTTTATCATTGACACTGTTGCAGATGCCATCTATTTTCCCCCAAACCTGTGTGATGAGACCTATTTTATAAGGGTTCTCAACTTCCTCCTGAGACTTCTAGTTTTATCTGGGACTAACCGTGAGCACCCCTCTCCTGTTGTCCTTGAGAACTAAATGCATCAACACAGAAGTCAAACCTTAGAATTCCACTTCTCTGTCTGTCCCTGACACCTTTACGCCTCCAGAGATGGTCCATAAGGAGGAGCGTGGCCTTGAAAAAGGAAAAGGCCGTCCCTGAATGTGTGAGAGCCACATCTGAAGGAAGAGAGCCCACAGAGCAGCCGTGTTCTCTCAGCGATTTGTTCACTTTCCAGTGGGAACTACATGGCCAGAGCCTGAGACTCATCCCTCCAAGGTGTAAATCTGGAGGCTGCTTATAGCTCAGGGGTAGAATGAGAGTCCCCACAAGTAGATAAAGTGGAGTTTGGAAGTTCAGAAACGAAGATCTGTGCTAACAAAAACAGAATGATCCGGCTATAAAAATCACAAAAGCTAGAAATAGGCCATAGATTGGGATTGGATGGGGAGGCATTGGGATGCTAATTAGCAGCAGCAACCCCACCCCTCCCCTCCTCAAAGGACCAATCTCTGGGAATAAGTTCTTTCTCTGAGGCTGAGAGCATTTTGACCTCTTACCCCTACCAAGGGAAGAAATCTAAGGGCGAGCAGAACTTGGCCCGTTTTCTTTGGACCTAAGGCACCTTGAAAAGCTGTTGCTGGGGTAAGTCTTCTTACCGTTCAACCCACCCCAGGGTGAAGGCATGACTATGGGGGCTGTGGAAAGGCTATTCAGTGCCTTTCAGTCCGGCCTACTTTCTTACACTGTTTAAACTTGAACCTGATGCTGTGGGGGTGGCATTAGACCAAGATGCAAGGATGGTAGAGTGCTCCTGGGGTATTGGTGGTATCGTTTGTTGAAGACATAAACTTGAATTTCTGTGTAATAGACACTGACTTTTCAAGGAGAAATTTGGCTGCCTCTGATTCTGAGATTCATTACCACACTCCTTTACCTTTTCCAACCTCTATCTCCTGTGCTTAACAGAATTACAGATCTGAGAACTACTAATTATAGTGAAAAATATAAGTGCTCGGAACATAGAAAATTAAATTATTGATGTTTGTGGTATGCACAGGGACACACTTATTTGAAACCTTAAATGGCTAGATTTATGTTTTCAAAAGGAAGTCATTATAAGAAGAAACAAAACTCAGGTGACTGCTTCTTTGCCAGCCCTTTAAGCAATGTGGGGGTTCACCCAAGGTCTTAGGAGTCAGTAGTGTGGTCCACATAATTATAATTGTGAGGAACTGAGTAAGACCTAGATTACAGGTTTGATTTGATCCTCTCAAGATGTATTTAAATTCTGAGATTCTAGATTCTAGGATGATGTAGAAAGTGGGATACATGGCACAATTATCAGACAGCATTATGTAATGTAATGTGCAAAAATGCAGAACTGTGTGTGTGTGTGTGTGTGTGTGTGTGTGTGGTATGAAAACTTTGCTGTGTGGGGGAGCAAACTTCTTTTACCCTCTTGAGTTCTGTGGCTGCCCTAAGAATTAAACTGACATGTAACAGATTAACAGTAAAAAAAAACAAACAACAAAAAATCGTACACGTTTATTTACTATTTTTCATGTGCTTGGGTGTCTTCAGATGGAAAATGAAGGCCTGGAGAAGCCCTCAGGCCCAAAACTACACACCTATTTCCAAGAACAGTAACTGGAAGATGTGACATGACACAGGGCCTTGGGCTAGCGGCAGGCAATCGCGGGACAATGACTGGTAATGATAGGAGAGGGGGACTAATGAGAGATAAGGGGCCTTTTAGGGAGTCTGCACAGTCCATTCCAGTTCAATCCCAGTGTCTGGTGATAAGAATGTTTTCTTCCAGGCACTGAGCGGAGCGGGGAGGGCTTTTCTGCTTGAAGGTTTGATGACCTGCTCTGAGCAGACCAGGGGAGGGCTGAGAGCCCTCCAGGCACCTGCTGTTTCTCAAGAGCCTTCAGCTCCCTGGAAGCAATGCACCAAAGTGGTATATCTGGGTGCGGCATGTTCTGAATCCCATCACTCCATCAACTTTTCAAACCAGAAGAAAGGAAACAAGAGCAAAAACCCTTTAAATTCCTCGTGTGGGACACATTGCCTCGCATCCCAGAGCGGGGATATGGATGCTGATGGCTCATAACATGGAAACTGGCCCAGTGAACACACTGGAGGCCTGCAGTTCACGGCCCCGTAAATAGCCTGAGGTCTGTGTGTAACTTACTCAGAAAACAAGCAATCTGATCAGCAAAGATTTTCAGGCCGATTAGAAAACTGAACTAGTAAATGTTTAAATCAGTAAAATACGTAAAGTTGTAACGAAAAAGATACACTGCTGCGTGACCTTCTGTCTTCGAGTTGATCACTAATCCCAAGATGTACTTGACGTGATGAGGGAACATAATTAAGGGACAAACTGAAGAAATTTCCTATTCAAAACCAGATAATCAGAAAAGCTGATTTGAATTGCAAAAGGCTTATGAGACGATGAAATGAGATATTAAGTGAATGGTGAAGGGAGGTTAGGGTGGGCAGTAGGCAGTGAAAACAAATGTGGATAAATTTCCATGTGATGTGAAGTGTGCACATTAAGACATTTCGAGAGCATACGTGGCTTTCATAATGCTGACCTTAACCGTGGAAGCACAGATGATCATACAGACCCAAAGGCTGAGGTCCTGAAGTAGGATCTGTGTTTCCTGGGGGACGAACATTGAATTAAGGAGATGTGAAATAATTTTTCGGTCCTGCCTTATGATGCACAGTCTCTGCTGGAATTGCTTTGTGCCCTTAGATTTTTTTTTTTTTTATATGTTGCACCTTCAGGTTAGTTGTGCCAAGGGTACAGTTTTAAAGAGAAAAGAAAGTTACTTGCAGGTCCAGATAGATGGGTAGGCACTGTGAGGCAACGCCAGCTGTGAGGCGGACCGGGATGCACACTCCCTGAGACAGAAGCTCGGGCCCCAGGCCATTGGAAGGCCTCCAGTCGGAATTCACTCTGGATGCAAACCCTCTTCTCACTGGAAACGCTCATCTCCCCATGCTGGAGGCCCACCCGAGTGCATTCTGCGGATGCCTCCTCGGCCCTGCTGCTAGCAGATGTCACAATCAGTGTACACTTCTTTACCCCTGCTGGCCTCGGGCCTTCCTCCTTCGACAGCCTGAACAGGAAGTATGTGATTTAGAAGGTCAAAGCCTTAAGGAGAGAGCCTTCTAGATGCCCTGATGGCTATTCCCTGAAACAAAGCAGTGACTCGAGCACAATAAATAAACCTGCTACCTGAGCCACATCAGTAAAGACGGTGTTTGCAGGGTTAATCTTCCTCCTGTATCTGACGGTGTGGTCAAAGCTACTTAGGGTCTCAGTGCCACAGATTCAGTGAGATTGTTCCAGATAACGTGAAACTTGAGTTTTTCCGTTCTTCTACTGACATGGTGAGGGTGGTTAGTTTTTGCATCTTTGGCCCTCGATCCTACTCCCCAAGCTGTTGTAGCATATACTGATTATTTTTTACAAGAGAACCAATCCGCTTTTATTTATTTACTTCCAGTAAAGTGTAAATCCGCGAGGGGGGCAGTGTCACATGGGTTCTGTGCGCAAGACCTTAGTGCGAAGGTGGCTTCAGAATTCGGCCCGGACCATGCCCCGATTCCATGAGCTCCAGGCACCGCTCCCCAGGGGGCTGGGTTTGTTCTGTTTGCCTCCAGGAGTCACTGTGTGTTCTTTGCTCTGTGCGCGTATGCAGGCCTCTTGCCCACAGAGAAGTTTCATCTTGCACACACATACCTTTGATTTTAAGAAGAGCTCTGTGTTCCCTGTGTGTGAGGGAGGCCAGCAAAAATGGCCGTGGACCATAGCCTTCCAGTTACACTTGTCATTTTAAAATATATATTTTTATTGATTTCAGAGAGGAAGGGTGAAGGAGAAAGAGACAGAAATATCAATGATGAGACAGAAGCATTGATTGGCTGCCTCCTGCACATCCCCTACTGGGGGCTGAGCCCGAAATCTGGGCATGTGCCCTGGGCGGGAATTGCACCGTGACCTCCTGGTGCTTGGGTCGATGCTCGGCCACTGCCCACCCTGGTCAGGCTCATTTATCATTTTTAAACTCCTGTTCTCAGCAGGTCTCCTCAGGTTCCAAGATGGCAGAAAGAGGTATCATATAATACTTTCAATAATCAACAAGGTTAAGTTCTGGATTATCTTTATTTAACCTACTCCACATAGACGAGTAGATATTCCTCAATTCTCTGTAAACCTATTGTGATCTAATCTTAATTTTTTCCCCCTCAATAAGCTTACAGGGAAGGCCACTGGATTGTTTCACTCAAGGCTCAATGTCTCTTCTTGTTTTAAGTTAATCCTCATTGGAGGACATTTTTTCCATGGATTTTGTTAGAGAGAGTGGGAGGGTGGGGGAGGGACAGAAGAGAAATCTCACACAGGCCCAGACTCTGGCTGGGGATCCAGCCTGCAACCTAGGTATGTGCCCTTGACCAGAATCAAACCCGGGACCCTTCAGTCCGCAGGTCGATGCTCTGTCCACTGAGCCAAAAAACCACTCAGTGCTTCTTCAAGCTTCCTCCTTTGGCTAATGCGCCATCCTCTTCAGCTCGGATTTCCACCCCGAGGCCCCACACACCCCGTTTGTCATGGCCACAGGCAGGAGCACTTTTCAGTTCTCAGAGGCCAGCACTGAAACGTCATAGCGGAGAAAACTGTGCAGAAATGAAGCTGTGGGGAACAGAACTTCCTACAAGGGGGCCTCGCTGGGGGGCACATCCCCTGCATAAGGAAGTACCCACTGTTTGCTATGAAACACAACCATTGGAGGTTTCCAGAACCGCAGGGCAGGTGTGAGAGCGCGAACCCCGGACCCCCCTTCCCGTGTGCAGGGCCTGAAGGACCGCAGTGGACAGGGTGTACGTGGCACTGTTTGGGTCCCTGTGTCTCCAGCACTTCTACGGAGCGTGAATAAAAAATAGCTGCTGGCCGTCCAGGCCTTACAGCATTTAATACTTGATTCCAACGCCGTCAGAGGAGCCAGGTTAGCATTTTGTTCTTTTTTCTGTAATAATACAGTGAGGCTGAGCCCTGTGCCCAGCATCGCCTTCTCTCGGGCCAAATGCCCGGGCAGCTCAGGGACCAGGCATTCCCATTCGCCGTCTGAAGATCCGGGGCCAGCGGGGAGGGAGGAGGGCATTGTTGCGCCTTTGACTTGAAATCTGGTTTGTGTACAAATACAGGCAAAGCGCTGGGCCACTGCTGTACCCAGTCCGAGCCCAAACCCTTCTCCCGTAAACCAGCAGCAACCTTCCGGAGGGAGTGCCGCCTGCCTTTGCAAAGCTGTGGAGGTGGGGTACCCCATGCTGTCAGACGTCGCCCTAGATTTGTAACCGCACCCGTCGCATTAAAAATGAATGAAAAGCTAGAAAGCCAAATCGAAACCGCCGTCCAGAGCCAAGTGAGGACTCCAGGATTTTGGCAGGGTTTCTCTTTCCTTGATCACAGTCACTTCAAGGACGGGTGCGTCTCTTTCTCCAATCGCATCCCTTCCAAGAAGCAAATCTCGCTAGGGCCCAGAGGGCAGGGTGGGGCTGTGGAACACAGTGATGGAACGAGGATGAAACTCCCCACACAGGTTTCCAGGAGCCAACCTGAGGGCTGTCATGGTAACTCTCGGGGGTATAAGGCTATTGTCAGCTTCAGGGTAGGATTTGGGGTGACACTGGTAAAAGGGGAGGTCAAGGGCTGGCGTGAAAGGAGTGAGAGGTGGAAGTGTGGACCGGAACTGATTTCAGATCCGGGTTTGGGCTTCTGAGAGAGGAGGTGTAGGGAAATACATGAATTTCTAAAGTTTGCTACCCCTGGCGGGCAGGGGGCATGCAGAGAAGAGAGCACCCACCACTGAGCCCAGGAAGTAGGACCAGAAGAGCCCAAAAGACAAGAACAGCTGGAGCCTTTGGTCATTTACATTTGCACATTCTCCTAAGAATCGACGCGATCAGAGAAATCCCTGTCGCTGTTAGCTCCTCTGTCGTCATCCTGGCTGCACAGGGAGATGGGGAGGACTCCGAGTCAGGGGCTGCCCTGCAGTGGTCCCCTGTCTCCTTTTCATTCTGAAGTCCTTGCTTCCCCCCTTTCTGCAGAAAACCAGACACGAGCCAGGTCCCATGGCCGCAGCTGACTTTCAGAACCATCCTTCCAGGCAGCAGTCGCTCAGCCCTGTGGGATCTGCACCTGACTTGTCACCTAACTTCTTATTGCAGAGGGGAGTGTGCGAGCCTCCTTCTCTGGAGTTCCGATTCGAGGGCCATATCTTTGGAGGAGGAGGGGGGTCTCTGTCCGGGCAGGCCCCATGGGGGGAGCTTTCCCATTAATAGAAATTGGCGGAACAACCGGGTAGGGATCAGAATGCCAAGTTCACTGCAACATGGTTATTTGCTTAGATACCTCATTAATGGTTTCAGAGAGGAAGGGAGAGGGAGGGAGAGGGAGAGAATCATTGATGGGCTGCCTCCTGCACGACGCCACTGGGGTTTGGGCCTGCAACCCAGGCATGTGCCCTGATGGGAATCAACTTGTGACCTCCTGGTGCATAGGTCGGTGCTCAACCACTGAGCCAGGCGGGCACAGCAGCGTTTAAAACAAATACACGACTAGAAGGGGACTTGGTGTTTGAGGAGCTAATAACTGTGTCTCCCAGACCTCCACCATGACCCTCGTTATTAGTACTCTGGAAAACTTCCGAAATCACAAGTCCGTGTCTCGGGGATTTCTGACGACAAATCCAAACAACGCAACATGCCAGTAGCCCCTATTATACATATAGTTGACCCCTTAAACAACACAGAGGTTAGGGGTGACGACTCCTGATACAGTGGAAAATCCGTGTATCAATTATTGTTGATTCCCCCAAAACATAACTACTAAGAGCCTTTTGTTGACGGGAAGCATTTCCAATGACATAAACAGCGAATTAGCACATATTTTGTGTTTATGTTTTATACACCGAACTATTAAAGTAAACTAGAGAAAGGAAAACGTTACTAAGAAAAATCCTAGGAAGGCAGTGCCCTGGCCGGTCCCAGGACCTGCCTCCTGCTTGGGCCACATTTGGACGGAACAGACCCAGGGATACCCTGCTTCCAGCCTCCCACCTCCCTCCACCATCAGCCAGTCGCCACCTTCGGAGCCACCTCGCCCCTCCTCGGCCTCCCAGGCCAGCCAACACCATTTTTGGATCTTAACTCTTTATTTCCGAACAACCGCGAGCTCCAGATTCATCAGCATCACCCCCTCCCCCCAGATGGAGGCTGCTGCCACCACCGGTCGCCTGCCCCGGCCGCCTGCCCCGGCCGCCCCGCTTACCTGTCTCTGGGCTTCTCTTTCCACCTGAGGACGCGGCCTGGACGGCAGGGAGTTGGAGAAGCCGAGGGCGCTGCGCCTCTTAAGGTGCAAACCCAGTGCGGAGGCCGCTTCTCCCAGGGATGAGCTGGGGCCCCCAGGGGAGGGGTGACACCCGGACCCCGAGGAGGCCTGGCCTGGGGGGGAGCCCGGCCCAGTCCTTTCAGAGCTGCAGGCCCTGGAGCTGCCTGCAGACCCTCAGCTGTGACCCCTGCAGAACCACTTCCTGGTGAGAAGGGCAGCTCCTCGGGAAGATGGGCCACACCTGGCCCCTCCGCAGGTGGCTGCCCCCAGGCGGGGCCGGGCTGGCGAGTGTCTCTCCCAAAGGCTCCCCCTCCTGCACCATCAGAAGCCTGGGGCCCCTCTGCGCCCCCCTGGGGTCCCGCTTCTGCCCAAGTCTCTCCCTGAAACCACTGGGTGTCCTGTAAGCACCCTGAGCCTCTCCTGGGCACTGGGCCCCATGAAATTATAAAGCTTTTTGCAGCAAATAAAGGAGAAGGAGGAGAAGAAGAAGAAAAAGAAGAAGAAAGAAAATCATCGGAAGAGGAAATACATTTAGCAGCTGTATTGGGAAAACCCGCCCTGTGCGTTCAGACCAGGTGGCTGGAGGCCCAGCCCTAATGGTGTGCGCTGGGCATGGAGCCTGCTTACAGCAAGTACATCGTGGTGCGTGGCTGCCCGTCAGTCTAAGCCCGAGGTCAGGCCCCCCACCTGTTCCTCTACAGCCTGCAAGCTAAAAACGGGTTTGACATTTTTGAATGGTTAAAAAAGAAAAATTGAAAGAAAGTACATGGAATTCAAGTTTCAAGCATCAGGTTTATTGGAACACTCGTTGGCTCCTGTGCTGTTTGGGCTCTTTCTAGCCCTGAGGGCAGAGCTGAGCAGGTGCCATAGCCACCCTGTGGCCCACAACGCCCATCCTCGGTTCTTTACACAGACAGGCTCAGCCAAGCTCTGGTCTGAGCTGTGGTCCCCACTATTGCCAACGTTCAGTCTGGCTTCTTGACACTCACGGTGGGGCGAAAGTAGGTTTACAGTTGTTCCTATGGAAAAATAACACAGTCGTTGATAAAAATAACATAAGAACAAACTGTTTCATGTACTCACAACTGTAGCCTACTTTTGCCCAACCATGTATAAAGCAATCAAGTCATAGGAATTTTCCACTCATCTCAGCTGTTCTGAAAAGAGTTTATTATCCTACCAGGAGCCTGAAAATGTGCAGAGCCCAGATTTCTCCACAGCAGGGCTGCCAAGAAGCTACGGTACTCAAGAGAAAAGGAGAGATGCAGTAACCTTGCTGAGTTATCTCCTGAAGGAAATGGGAAGCTTCTCAAGGCTATTCTCCGCTGGTTTCCCTTTTCAAACGAGAAACCGAAATGCCCTCGTCCCAACCCCACGGAAACTGAGACCCTCCCACCAGGATCAGCGACTTTTCTTGCAGAGGAATTCATGACCAGCGTGTGCAAGTTCAAATTCTGACTTTTGTTTGTCACGCTGTCTGGGGTTGATGTGCTGGGAAACGGACAAGAGGAAGGAAACATTTCGATGAGTGTCCTCGGGGATTTCATTCATCTCTGAGTAAACTGCAAATGATAGCTGGTTTGCTTTAAATGGAGGAAAGGTTTCATGGTTTTTTAAATTCAAGATCTAGTTCTGATTCTAATTTAGCCAAGTCTCTGGTCTCACTGTAGAATCTGGAGAGTATACTATTTTTTCCTAGGGCCTAGCCCATCTTTTTAAAAACAGAACAATTGGGCCTGGCCAGAGTGGCCCAATGGTTGAGGAGGTCAAGGTTGAAATCCCGGTCAGGGCACATGCTCAGGTTGCAGGTTTCATCCCCAGTGTGGGGTGTGCAGGAGGCAACCAACCAATGATTCTCTCTCATCACTGATGTTTCTATCTCTACCTCTCCCTTCCTCCCTGAAACCAATATTAAAAAATAAAAATTAAGAAAAACAACAGAACCATTGGATTTACAGTTAGCACTGCCTTATCAGAGTGCATCTCAGTCTTTTTGCTGTTCACATACATAATCCCAGGATTCCCCGACTGTGACAGAACCACTCACTTCACACTCAGGCTTATAGAATGTCATCGAATACAAGGAAACTGGATCTGCTCTTGTGTGTATTTTAAGTAAATCTAAGTACATGTCTGTCAGTTGTACTATTGTGAACAAATTAGTTGAGACACATCTCTCGTGAATTAGTCACAAACTCCCATCTGAATGAGAACTAGGGCCTTAAGCTGAGAACACATTAACTTGGGTTACACAGCCTAACCATTGGACGCCCTGGCCCTTGAGCCCGGGATGGGGAATGTCCGGCCTTGACAAGGCATTAGGGGTGAGTTAATGAAATGTTTGACCAAATACAGCAGCTACTTTTTAAGTGGATAATTTTGTATGGCCCGTGAGTGATGTTATAAATGCAGATGGCCCTTGGCCCTTGGCAGAAAAGAACTCCCCACTCCTGCTTTGGCATCTGGGGAGCATCTTGGGGCAGCAGCCTGGGTGGCCACAGAGGAGTGGCCTCAGCAGCATCTTCATGGAGCCTCTGTGAGAAGAGGTTTCTGGAAGCCGAGCTTCCAGTCTTCCAGCCCCTGCCCTGGCTCCCCTCTGGTGCACTCTGCTCCTTTTTGAATTGATTGCCCATCCGTGCAGTTCAGGTCCACTAGTTCTGTTCCACTAGTTCAGGTCCACTAGTTCCATTCCACTAGTTCAGGTCCACTAGTTCTGTTCCACTAGTTCCATTCCATTAGACGCAGGTGCAGGTAGGGAAGGGGTCAGCCCTCAGCATTTCCCACTCCCCACCTGTGGCCACGGGCTCTCAGAAACCTCCCCTGCTGCTGGGAGCAGGCTCCGTGGCATCAGGAGGCCTCATCTCCAGGCCTGCTCTGCAGTCTTTTCAAGAACGCTCATTTCCGGGGAGCATTTTCTCAAACCATTGAGATTTTGCTTCCCAGCAATTGTCAGTTTGGCTCAAATAAATTCATAAAAATTAAAGCAAAAAAAAGCATGAATTTTGAAATGAAAAGCGCTTTTCCAAAGGCATACCTGCTCAGAACCTTCGGCCTTAGGCATTTAGGACAACAGTGACTTCAGGAATGAGTCCCCATCACATCACACTGCGTGGAAACAAAGTTGTTTGGTTCGGAGCCTCCTTTTCAGAAGTTTAAGGAGTAGGGGGAGAGTGGGTCCAGTGGGTCTGTTGCAGTGGTGGGGCCGTGCCAGGTGTCTGCCTGGTGGGCTCAGACTCAGCCCGGGTTCAGCAAACTCAGCACCTGACTTCTGGCTGGGAAAGAATTCAGAGCCAAGACTCCAACTGTGAGAGAACATTTATTTGGAAAATCACAGAGTTAAAGAAGTGGTTCCTAAGAGAAGGGGTTTTAGGGAACAGGTATAAAGGTAAAGGAAGGGCCCTTGCAGCTTAGGAGCAAGGCCCTTGCAGCTTAGGAGCAAGGAAGCTAATGGTAGCGAGGCTGGGGGAGAGGAGGTGAGGGGAAGGCATGGGTCTGCTCCCAGGAGGAAGAGCACCCTGGGTTCTGTCCTAAGGGTTTAAGGGCAGAGGTGTTAGGGGACCTCCCAGGGGAAGATCCAATAGCACAGTCAGCACTTTCCAGGTGTGTCCTCTCAGGGTTGTGGTCTCCACTGATTGGCAGGCACCAGGATGGGGGGCATTATCCAACGCAGCTGGGCCTGAGGGCAGCTGGGCTGGTTTTGCTGCTTTTCTGGGCCTGGAGCTGAAACACAACTGAGGCCTAGATGGTATCTCCAGGGGGGAAAGGTCAGGGGGTCCAAACGGCCAGGAGTCGGGCTGTCCACCCTGGTGGCCTTGTGTACCTGGCCCATCATCCTTGCTCTGCTCAAGTCTCTCTAGCTGCCTAGCACAGATCTAGAGGAGAAAGGATACCTACGTTTAAGGACAAAATGAAGTGTCCTAAGTCAGCAGCCCCGCGTGTAGATTTCCGCTGTGTTCTTCCACAGTCGCGTGTGGCTTCCTCAGACCGCAGGGCAGAGCAGACAGCAGCTCAGCAGGCAGCAGCCCCGAGACCCCGCAGCATAGGGAGCTGGTGTGAGTCTACAGAGGCTCTTCATCTCCATTCACTGTGGGTCTAACAGCCCCAAAGAGAAACAGGGCCCCAGTCCTGAGGAGGCAGGCAAGGCCCTTGAGCGTGAAAATGCCGGCCGTGCTGCAGAAGCAAGAAGTCTTCTGAATACCAGGCTGGTTGCGAAAACCGAGATCTCACTCAGGATGCATCTCCAGATAACACATTCCTGCAGCGCAGAACTTAATTTCTGGAAATGGCCTACACCACCGGTAGCCACCGCCCGACACGAGGCTGCCCGCAGAGCCCTGCTCGGCCGGTTGGACTTCTCTGTCTCTGCCTCCTGATCAAGAGGTAGGGAAGCCTTTTCTTCCCTGAAAGCAACGCGTCTTTCCTTTTGACCTTTGAACAATATTCTTTCCCTGTTTTATTTTTGGTCTCAATGGTTTCTCTCTTTCTGTTGTCCATTTTCTGATTCACTGATTTCTGCTGTTATCTTTTTCTTCCTTCTATTTACCATGGACTTAATTTGGTCTTCTCTTCCTCCTCCTCCTCTTCCTCCTCCTCCTCCTTCTCCTCCTTTTTGGTGGAAAATGTAGGCATCATCCTTAATTCTTAATTTGTTTGCTTTATATAAATGCTGAGGTCATTCATTTTAGACCTTTCTTCTCTTCTAATGTAAATAGTTAGTGTTATAAAATTTTCACCAAACATGACTTCAGCTAAACACGTTTTGCTATGTTGTATTTTTAATTTTTATTCGTGTCAAAGTTTTTCTTCTTTTTACCATGTGTTATTTAGAATTAGTATGTTGCCTAAATACAAACAGCTGAGGATTTCCCATGTATCTAAAAATTTATTGATTTCTTGTTTTCTTCCATTATGATCGAAAAATAGTTTTTTTTAAAAAATTTTCAATCCTTTAAAATGTATTGAGATTTATTTTAAATCCCAAATCTGATGTAGCTTCTTGAATGTTCCATGTAGTGTGAAAAAAAAATGTGAATTCTGCTGTTTGGGATGGAGTACTTACTCTGTACATGCCAATTAGGTCAAGTAGGCTGATAGTACTGATAGTTTTTGTTTACTGCTGCAGTCCAAGTACCTCTCAGTTCTCTATCAATATTTGTTGTATGAATGAATGAATGAATGAATGAATGCATGATCTATACCATGACTATGATTATTTTTGTCCTCCACTAAGCATTCTAAAAAGTGGGCTGTCTAAAGAATAATCTCAAACCTAACCAGTGCATCTATCTCGTTAGCATCTAAACAATGGCACCTGAGCCGTAAATTGAGGCTATTGAGGTTGCATGCCTTCCCTTTTATGTCATTTCTAAATCTGTCCCTGCCAGGTTGACTGTGTGTTCCTCATTGTTTGAACCTCAAGAGATGGCTGGTTATTTCTTTCTGGATGTAAACTGCCTTTCGATGATGTTCTGCAGCAGAGCATCCAGAGAGAAAGAGCTTAGCATGTGTAAGGATGCAGTTCGGTGATGGACAGGGAGGTGGGGTTGGGAGGGCCGGAATGAAGACCGTGGCGCTGCTTGGAACATGTGGAATGTACTCTGCCTTGACAAAGCTTTTGTTTCTTCGCATGATTCTTTTCAAAGTTATTCGTCATATTTGTGCCCACGGATAAAAAGTGGTAGTTCTTGCCATTAAGATTATCAGTCTATTTAGAGTAGCCTAACCATTTCCCCCAAAAAACTGTGTTTCAGATTTCTTTCTTTTCAAAATTTCGGCAAATCAACATTAGCTTTATTTTGAGTCTTTTACAGCACTCCTTGGCATTATTGTAGCTACACTGGCATGTCAGAACACCAGGATTTCTGGATGGGGGTTGTCACTTTGTAATTATAAAATCTATTAACTAGAGTTATAACTTGAGTTATATTTTTTTCCATTAATGCATTAAAAAAATCCACATAAAATTTGTTTACTCTCAATGTCCAGCTCTGCTTTTGGTTAGTTCAGTTCTCTAAGAGACTAATACCTAATTATTATTTTTCTTTTTTTAACTCCTTCCAAAGAGACCTTGATAAGAATCAAGTCTGGCTAGTTTTGTTAGTCATAGACTCCTGCGTGCTAGTCTAAGGGGTTGTTAATTAGGGCAAAACATGCCTTAGCCTGAGAATTTATCTGCATCATTTTAAGTTTTAATATGTAAGAAAGCTGGCCAAAAGAATATTATGTGTGGACTTGAGGGGTTAAACCTATTGAAACTAATTTAATGCAATTCTCTCTAAAATTCTCCCCTCCCCCAGCTATGCTGCTCTAAGTATGCACCCATTCCATTGTCACCTCTTGACTTTAGATCACGGTATCCTACATTTTTCTTCTGTCTCATTTGTGACTCTTACCAAGGGATTCTTCTTTGGGGCTTGTTTCTTAGATAATCAGAAAGAATGCTTCTGCTCTGGTAGGAAGGCGAATGCTTCCAAATCCTACAAGAGCTGCTCAGTTTTGAGAGCCTGAGAGGAGGCCATTAGTCACAGTGTTGGGGACCAGCACTGCCCTACAGAGGCCCCGTGCGGGATCAGTAGTTGAAAGCAGTGGCTTGTGTGAGCACACAGGCAATCGGGGCCCCCAGGACTCTACTCAGCTGTAAACAAAGCCAGCACAATCCCCCTGATACCTAGAGGAGGATATGCACGCCTCCCCTGAAAGGTGGGCTCTCTATAAATCACAGTGTGGGAATACAGTGCTAGGGGCCCTTCATCTCACCTGAACTTGGGAACTGAGCTGGGGTGTTCTGAGCTGGCAGGTGGAGTCACCTTGAGTGCCAGCCCGCTTCCGAAACACCTTTCCCTGGCTTTTGAGTTGCTTTCATTGAGGCTTCACGGACCACTGGCTGGTTCTTGTGTGAAGTAGAAAAAGCACCCCTTCCTCAGAAGTAGGTGGACACAGCCCTGGGTGAAGGCACTCGGCTTGCCTAGTGTCCTTATGTAGTAACAGCCTATTGTCACAGCTATGACCATGACCCTGGGATCACTCTTGGCAGGAGATCCTCTGTCCTAGATATTTCTTGGGGTCACCTCTAGACTGTGATAGCAACAACAGTGGAGGCACAGGACAGATAAGGCTGGCTATTGTCACGTGATGCAGAGATAGGCCAGAAGGTGTGGAGAAAAACCACATCTGCTCTTTCTTTAAAATGTTTATTTTTTATTCTTGATTAAGGAAATTCCATTCTTCATTAGAACTTTTTAGATTCATGTTTGCAAACATTTAACATGGTGGGGTTGGGTTGGGGGAGAGGAATATCTGCTCTTTCTTGAATTTGGCCTCTTAGCTTAAATGTCCCATCCTCGGCGAGGTCTTCCCTTATCAATCCATCTAGAGTGGAGCCCCCCCCTTTTTTTCCTACAAGTGGTAATTACTGTATTTGTGTGTTTATCTTGTTTAGTATCCATCTTTTCAACTATCTGTGTGAGGTATTCACCAATACACCTCACCACACAGCATCTACTTGACACAGCGTTGGCACTCACTAAACATTTGTTGAATGAAGAAACGTCTTTAGCAACCCCTGACAGTAGCAAGAATGGGAGGTATGAAGACCATCTAAAACAACGAGAAGATAGGGTGGGTGGCAGCTCTTGATGAGAGGACCACGCTCTGTTCGAGTTGTCAGCCACCATGGGTTTTCCCTGATGCTGGTGCAGATCCGAGAGGCCACGCAGTCGAGGTTTCACTGTTTGTTTTTAGTTGACATTCACTGAGAATGCCAGGCGTTGTGCTAAGTTCTTTATTTACATACATTAGGTCATCCAACCTGTACAAGTAATCTCCATGAGTAAGATTTCATTTGACAAATAAGAAAACTGAGACTTGGGCATGGAGGTGGCAATGGCAGTTATGTAACTAATGTAATAAATGACAATGCAGGACTCACCCAGGTCTAGCCAACCTCAATGGTCCACTCCTAAACATTATCGAACACGTCTTCATCTGGGACAGTGAGATGGAGCAAGAGATGCAAAGTGCAAGAACCTGTGACAGGTTTCCTTAGCCTGGATCTATAGGCCCTGTCTACACGTGGTCTTTCCAGAAAGCAGAGAATTTCTGGTTCTGCCAGTGTCCTAATCTAGAAGTCACATCCTCCACGTCCATTACCTTCTTGTGCTTTCCTGCTGGTGCTCACCCTCCACACCTTGGACAGAGAGCTACCTACCTACCTATCTACCCACCCCATGGTTTCCATGGTCCTGGCCAGATGCAGGCTGTTTCTCACCATCAGCAAGGCATGAAGGGTCAACATCAAACAACACTAATTCTCTGGTGACATCCTCTCCCCTCTGCTCCCAAAGTTTTAATAATCCCTTAAAAAGGCAACCTTCTTAGCCTTTAAGTTTTGAAACTGCTGTCCTGGAGGCTCAGTGCTCAAAAGCTTGGAAATATCAGGAAGAAACACACAGACAACTGTGTCTTGAACCTAACATCACAAATCCTCATTAAATTTTCCCAAAGGATAGAAGAAAAAATTCCTGACCAATTTTATGAATGTCTGTGCTATGCATTTCCTTGGTAGGCAGAATATTATGGGAATTATTTAAGATATCTATACTAATAAAAGGGTAATGTGATAATTAGACCAGGTGACTGGCCATCTTCTAGATGTCCGACTTCCTTCTAGACCAGTGGTTCTTAGCCTTCTGGCCCTTTAAAACAGTTCCTGATGTTGTGACCAACCATAAAGTTATTTTTGTTGCTACTTCTTAACTGTAATTTTGCTACTGTTATGAATCATAATGTAAATATCTGATATGCAGGATAGTCTTAGGCAACCCCTGTGAAAGGGTCATTCAACCACCAAAGGGGTTGCGACTCACAGGTTGAGAACCACTGTTCTAGACAAAGCCATGGTGGTGGGGGACTGAGGCAAAGATGGTTAGGAGCCATCAGGCCAGGGCAGTTGGGGGTCATCAAGCCGGCAGGGACATCCCACAAGGGGTCCCAGATCGGAGAGGGTGCAGGCCGGGTTGAGGGACACCACCCCCTGTGCACGAATTTCATGCACCGGGCCTCTAGTATATATATATTTCCCATAATTATTTAAGATATATATATATATATATATATATATATATATATATATATATATATATATATATGGCATTTCAATAGATGCAAATGCATCCTCACTTTGAAAATTCTCCATTTAAACATATGTGTTGAAGGTTTAGATGATAGGAAGAAAGAAAGATAAATAAGTTGACTATAAGAGGTTACAACTCTGTAATTATTTTTAAAACAAGACCCAGACATATTGGGATATTTTGATCCTCTGTTTAAAGTCCTAATATCCCTTCATAAACCAACCTGACACAGCAGCCTCCCACCCAGGGGACACATGCTCTTCCCTGCCACTCGCTGCCTATGGTCTGGCAGCTCAGCTTGCAGGGTCCAGCACATGCGCACAGAGGGGCACAGGGGAGCTGTGCCCGGTTCCCGTGCCGCCTCTGTCTCCCCCTCCCTGAACCAGCTGAGTTTTGCAGATGAAAAAAAATGGCGGCAACTTAATCTGTGGCTCTTCCAGATCTGCTTGCGGGGTGACATGGGGACAGGCAACCTGTGATGTCCCATATGTGGTGATGCCGTACTTTGTAAACTTAGGAAAGTTGCACTTGATGTGTTGTAATGACCCTGATGACCATCCGTGCTCGCCAGAAATCCTCAACATCAGAAAGGCATTTCTTCTGCATCGCGAGGCCCACACTGCCAAGTACAGGGAGCCGGCCATCTTCAGCTCTTTCAGAAAAAGACATTAAAATGTCTTGTGCTGCCACTCAATAGTCAACTACGGGCCCTTGCTTTATGTTGTTGTTGGCCTCTGTCCCTTCATGGTGTGTGGTAAGGATGAAGCTTTGGTTAAGTGAAATGAGCGTTTGCTTCGTACTAGGAAAGGAATTCCGGACAGGGCCAAGCAACTCCTTTCAACCCAGCAAACGTTCACCGAAAGCCTGGGACAAGGCTGGTGTTCTCAGAGTCCAAAGAGTAGCAGGATCTCAACAGGGAGAGGAGGCGATGCAGAAGGGACTGTCATAGAGGAGGACAGTTAGGTCACTGAGGGAGGAGCCTGCAGCAAGAGGCTGGGGAGTGGGGACGTCTGAGAGGCTGGGGATGGGTGGTCTAGGACACGATTTCTGTGAAGAGTTCCTCCAGACTGTGGCCTCCCTGAAGTAGACAACAGCTGAATCCAGCGCCACTGGTTTCTGCTTGGGCATTGCTTCTTCCATCCCCACTCCCCCACCACGGAAGAGAGTAATGAAAGGGAAAGTCCTTTTTTTTTTCTCTCTCTCTTCAAATAAAAAATGCATTTTTTTTTCTGAGGGACCCCTGACAAACTACTTCCACAATATTCTGGGGTGGAGAGGGCCTGAAGCAGGCTGCTGTCAAAAGGCTCACTCACAGGAATGGAAAACTCAGGGGGGCCGGAAAAGAAAAGGGAAAGCCGGCACGGGTGTGTTGCCAACTGCCTGGAGTCGTGGCCTTATAAAAAGGTCAGTCCAGGAGACTGCGTTTTATTTATGTAGTCGAGTCATCACACTCTCTCGCAAAACTTTTGGATGGGAGCACAGAATAAAGATATTCATGAGGTCAGACCCGTCATCGCCAGGAAGCGGTGAAGATGCCAGTTTCCTGGCTGCTACCTGGGTGACCTGGGGGGAGATGAGCTCATGGCTGCACATAGCGATCATCGAGGCTGCATTAAAGCTCGTTGACTGTGAAGTTGGCTATCAACCCCGGAGGGCTACCCGACAGCAGAAGCATAATTGAAGAACACATCGAAGCTTTAAAAGGAGGACCCTAAGGTCCTCCCTGGCTGGGAGAACAGTGGCTGCTCCTTCTTGCTGGAACACACTTTGCAGTATGCTGGGGGGTAGGAAAACGCTAGTGATCTAGATGAACGTAAATTGAGAAGGAGGGACGTGCTTTATCCTCCCATCTGGGGTCTCCACAGCCTCTCCACCTGGCAGGCTTCTGTAACTCCTCCCTGAATTGGATTAAGCTGAAATAAAGGGGTAAAGATCACAAGTCACCTACTGAAATCGGCTTTAAAGGGTAAGTTTTGGTGTGTGTGTGTGTGTGTGTGTGTGTGTGTGTGTTACTATTTTCCAAAAATGGTATAGTTCTTTAGTAAAGTATATGCTATTGGTTAAACAGTTGAACATTTATTTTAATATTTCATTTTGGGATTCCACTGTCTTCAATAGGACAAGGGCCAAAACAATGAGTGACAGATATGACCCCCCCCACACACAAACACACACACACATATTCCAGGAAGTGGCACATTTGGGGAGTATGCCATGAACTTTGGATGTATTAATGAATTGAGGACTCAATTGGGACCAAAAGTGAAATCTTTAAAGACTTTAAGATAGATGGCTACCAATCAAAAGGAAGAAATATGTAAATTCATGTAAAGGAATAGGGAAAAAATGGGAGTTAAAGTCAAGAGAATGCTGCGACTAGGGAAAGCCTTAGGAATGGAGAGGCGGGAGTAGGAAGGGGGTTTTTGTAGAAAGACAGGCTGGTTTAAGAGTCACACGGTGGACAAGGAATTTATGCAGGAGTCAATTGTGGATTATTCTCAAAATAACCCAAAATGATTAAAAAGAGGTATTTGCCTCCCTCTCCCAACGTAAGCCCATGTAGGCATTCCTTTTGGCAGGTAATGACTACTTTAAAAATTGTGGGGTACCATTAGTGGAAACAGTAAGAGTACATATTTTGGAATAATGAAGGAAATATTTACACTGCAGTTACACATTCTTAAAAGGTCAACAGTGTTTGTGTATTGTAATAACATACACAAAATAAGAGAGGCAAAATCTAGAAAGAAAAAAAATACCACTCATAAATGGGCCTAACCAGACAAGTTGGTACTTAATGGAGATTAACTGATTACTTACGAGTGGGTTTAGGATCAACTCAAATTCATCCTAAAGAATTCTGAAGCAGAAACACAGCATCACAAACCTGAAAGCCTGGATAATTCTACCTGCACACCAAATGAGCAGGAGTCCTTTTCGGTGATGATCGACCTTTAAATTCTGATTTCCTCAGCATCCAGCAAACTTACTACTAACATGTAGATAACAAAGCACATCACCTTGGAATTCTGCATGTCTTGAACGGTCAAGGCTCGTTAATAACATAGCAACTAAAGACACAGATACAATTCTTTCAGTAACAAACTCTGACGTAATTTAAAAGTAAATAAATTAGCCACGGCCAGTGTGCCAAGTGGTTAGTTAGCATGTCAGCCCAAGCATTAAAGAGTCTCGGGTTCGATTTCCAGCCAAAGGCACGTACCTGGGTTGCAGGTTCTGTCCCCGACCCCAGCTACTTGTGGGAGGCAAGCAATTAATGTGTCTCTCTCACATCAATGCTTCTCCTTCTCCCCTCTACCCCTTCCCTCCTTCCATTCCTTCTAAAAATCAACGGAAAACATATCCTCAGTGAGGATTAACAACAACAACAAAAAAGTAAGCAAATTAATTTCAACATGGAGAATTTAAATCTTGCTTTTGTTCCACACAAAGAAACTAAAATGAAATGAGGGAGAGAAGTCTCATAAAGAAAAAGCATTCAGCCCAGCCTGTGTGGGTCAGGGGTTGAGCATCGACCTATGAACCAGAAAGGTCATGGTTGGATTCCCGGTCAGGGCATATGTCGGAGCTGGGTGTCCCAGAGGCAACCTCTCAGTGATTCTCTCTCATCATTGATGTTTCTATCTCTCTCTTTCCCTTTCCCTTCCTCTCTGAAATTAGCAAAAAATATTTTTTAAACCAGAAAATTTTTAAATCAGCTTTCGGCTTCTTTGGTTTAAAGAACCGGTCATTAAGCGTATGGTCTTCCTGACAGCTGGAGTTTAGCCTGCCCTTTGGTTCCATCGTGTGTACGCAGAGCATCTTGTATTTGCTTGATACTTTGAAGGGCCCCATGGTCAGCGTTGGTTACACCATGAAGGCTCCACCTTGCCTGTTTTTTTCCTGGTATAACAGAAGCATTAGCCAACATGCCTTTAAAGCTTCAACGACCAGCAAATGTAATTCAGCAGCCACGTTTTCATTCTGTGGGCCATGTTATCAGCTGACATTTAACCAACCTTTTTCCTGACTTTACTTTTTACTCAGATGAGTCAATTTTATCTTATTTTTGCCGGTAATTGAATGCATAACGACAATGATGTAGATGCTTACACATGCCTTGAGAAAGTGGTGTGTGTATGTATGTGTGCACATGTGTGTGTGTGTGTGTGTGTGTGTAACTTTAAAGAAAATCAACATCTATCTCATGTACACCTGGTTGGAAGTGTGTACCTAACACACTGGAGTATTATTCTGTATCACACAAAAAAAATAGGTAATCACCTCTGCCCTCAAGGGGATTAGCATCTATGTTAGCTGATTGAACCCACCATGCATGTTCCTTTTCACAGGATAGAAGAGTGATTCAGCTCTCTGTGCTCTGAGTAAGCAGCTGTGAGATAAGATGGTTTTGGAGTCCAAGGGACTGGGTGGAACCTTGGTTGTGCACATTTAGGGTTTATGTTCTTTGACGCCTAAGATTTTCACTAATAAAATGGTGGTACTAATGTTTACCTTCTAGAGTGTCAAGAGGCTTAAGTGTGATAATATATATATACTAGGGGCCCGGTGCACTCTGCTGGCATGTGCCCTCTCGCAGTCTGGGACCCCTCGGGGGATGTTCACCTGATGGTGTGCCTGGTGAGGGGGCTGATGGCTGTTTGCAGGCTGGCAAGCCCCCCCCAGTGGGAACCCATGGGGGTGTAACCAGCCTGGGTGAGGGGCTGTGGGTCGTTTTCAGGCTGCCCACAGCTCCCATTGACCCAACGTCTCAGTGAGGCTGGCTAGAATCAGGTTTCTGGGGTTTATTTATCTTCTATAATTGAAACTTTGTTACCTTGAGTGGAAGCCTAGGCAGGCAATGGAAGCCTCCTGTTTGCTTCAGCTCCATGGCTTCTGTAATTGAAACATTGTTGTTTGAGCAGAGGCCCGCCGGCCTAGTCAGGCAGTTGCAACAGAAGTCTCCTGTTTACTCTAGCTCCATGGCTGCCAGCATCCATCTTGGCTGGGTTAATTTGCATACAGCCGCTCTGATTGGCTGGGAAGTGTGGCTTGGCTGGTGGGCGTGGCTTAGGTGTCTCGGAGTAATGGTCATTTTGCATATTACTCTTTTATTAGATTAGATAAAACACCTATCATATAAATAGGTTATACATTGCTGGCCCTTCCCCTTGTATAATATTTATTTGTTTATTTGTTTATTTTATTAATTATTCATTGTTGAAAGTATTGCGTGTGTCCCCTTTTTCCTCCCATTGACCCCCTCCAGCCCACCCCCTTGAATAATCTTATATAATAAAAGGCTAATCTGCAAATTGTCCCCTTGACTGGGAGTTCAACAGGGAGTTTGACCTGAAGTTCAACCAGGGGGCAGGGCTGGCTGTCCACAGCCCCTCCCCCAGTCAGCCCCTACCCATGTATGAATTCATGCACCAGGCCTCTAGTATTTAAATAAAATGCTCAGGTGTAGCATTATCCATGATTTACTATACTCATTTTAGTTTAGGATTTTAAAATAATTTCATAAATGCATCCAGGTTATAATAGTAGTACTTTGGGTGGCAAATGAGGCAGCAATATAATTGTTAAAAATACAGACTTCTGGTCGATTTGGCTCAGTGGTTGAGCATTGACCTATGAACCTGATGGTCATGGTTCGATTCCTGGTCAGGGAATATTACCTGGGTTGTGGGCTCAATCCCAAATTTGTGACATGCAGGAGACAGCCAATCAATGATTCTCTCATTGGTGTTTCATTGGTGTTTTTATCTCTCTCCCTTCCTGTCTGAAATCAATAAAAAATATATTTTAAAAAATTCAGAGACAATGTCAGAAAGCCAGAAGGTGAAACTCAAAAGCTATGCCACACCCCTGCCCCACCTCCATCCCCAGGCATAGCTTCTGCTGTTAGCATGGCCTACCAGTGCTGGGCAGTGTCCGGAGGGAGGTGAGCAGACCAAAGAGTCAATGGTGTTCCTGAAAAGCCTGGAGAAAAGAAGTGGGTGGGAGACAGGGACTTGTGTTGCCACTGTTCTACAAAAAAAAAAAAAAAGAGAGAGAGAGAGCATGTAAATCACATCAAGAGAACTTGACTAGGAATAAATATTGGGCTTGGGCTTCTCTTTCATCTGCTCTTAATCCACTGGATCCACCTGTGGTTTTTCAGAGAACTCAAAGGAAAGGCCAACCCCAGCACACTCCCCGTTCAGTCCTGGACAGACTTCTTTTTTATTTCTTACTAGAGGCCCAGTGCACTAAATTCATGCACTCAGAGGGGAGTGTCCTTCATCCCAGCCTACACCCTCTCTTAGTCCGAGACTCCTCAGGGGATGTGTGACTGATGGCTTAGGCCTACTTCCTTAAGCCAGCAGTCAGACATCCTTAGCGCTGCTGCAGAAATGGGAGAGGCTACCACCACCACCACTGCACTCGCCAGCTGTGAGCCCGGCCTCTGGCTGAGTGGTGCTCCCCCAGTGGGAGCACACTGACCACCAGGGCACAGCTCTTGCATTGAGTGTCTGCCCCTGGTGGTCAGTGTGCATCATAGCGACTGGTCGTTCTGCCGTTTGGTTGATTTGCATATTGGCCTTTTATTATGTAGGATTTTTAAAAACATGTTTTTATTGATTTCAGAGAGGAAGGGAGAGAGTTGGAAACTCCCATGAGAGAATCATTGATGGGCTGCCTCCTGCGCGCCCCACACTGGGGATTGAGCCCACAACTGGGGTGTGTGCCCTAACCGGGAGGGGAACCGTGACCTCCTGGTTCATAGGTTGATACTCAACCACTGAGGCACGCGGGCCGGGCAGCTTCCTCTTTTTTAAATTGAATTTGTTGGGGTGACATGGGCTAGTAAAGTTACATAGGTTTCAGGTACAGGTCTATAATCCATCATCTGTGTTCAGCCGGGTACTTCTGCCCACAGCCCTCCCTTCTTTCCCATTGTGTGGAACAATGAACTCAACTTGAGGCCAAACGTTCATGCTCCACTGAAACCCAAATCCTTGCTTTTCTTTGTCTTCCTGGCGACTCTTCACAGCGGTCCCCTCACAAGGGAGCTGGGTCCTTTGTGTAAGGATTAGGGAGACGGAAGGGACTCCCTAACTAAGAAACCCTAAAGCTTAAGGCCCTGAATCCGAGTTGTTTTGTGGGGAGATTTTATCATTCTTTAATCCCCTTCCTCTTTCCACATTCTCTGCCTGATGAGCCAAGGAGTGATAAAAGAAAAAAAGATTGGTCATTTTTCCATCCCCTTGGTGAAGGGTTATTTCTCTGTGTTTTTATTTTTTAAAATATATTTTATTGATTTCAGAGAGGAAAGGAGAAGGAGAGAGAGATAGAAACATCAATGATGAGAGGGAATCGTGGATCCTCTGCCTCCTGATGCCCCACACTGGGGATGGGGCCCACAACCCAGGCATGTGCCCTGACCAGGAATCAAACCATGACCTCCTGGTTCATAGGTTGACGCTCAACCACTGAGCAATATCGGCCAGGCATTTCTCTGTATTTTTAAAGATGGGACTCTGTTTCACTTTCGTCGAACCCATCAGCATTGTGATGGAGGCTTTCTAACTTGTATTTTCTCCTGCTTCTGTGAATTTTCCTGTACTTTCTTTAACTGTAATTGCAGATAACATACATACAGGGACGTGCCCACATCTGAAAGTGTCAAGCTCAGTGAATTTCTTCTACATTGAGAAGCCTATATACTTACTTCCACCAGGTCAAGATCTAGGACGTATCCAGCATCCAACAGGCTCCCTGGGGTCGCTTCCCCATCAGTAACTGCTCTGGGAACCCACTCAGCTGGTTTTGAACTTTATAGAAATGGAACCATAAACTGTGTACTTGGGGTGTATGGTTTCTTTTGAACAAAATTAAGTCAGAGAGATTCAACGACATTGTTCCATGTAGCCACAATTTGTTCTTCTGTTCCACAGTGTTCCATTTCGCGGCTATACCACAGTGTCCCCTCCCTGTGGCTGAGTGTTTGTGTTGTTCTCATTATTTTAAAGAAAGCTCATTCTTGCTCTCACTCTCGCTCTCGGGGGCACATGGAACTGTGGGGTGGGTTACAGGCTCCCAGTGAACCTTGCTCCATATAGTGCTTCGGGTTATGCTGGCACCAGAATTAAAGGACCATAAAAAGCCTGTTTTCCAATTAAAAGATAAAAGAGAGAGGAAGGTGGAGAGGGTGGTGGAGGGAGGGAAGGAAGTGTACAGACATGTTAATATAAAACCTTAAACTCATCATTCCCACTTTATAGCGGTATCTGACCATCTTAATTTGCTGTGGCTAAATAAGTAAAGCTTCCATGATTACAGACTTCTTTACCTCACCGTTGGAAATACTCCATGCCCTTTGGAAATTATTTTAAAAGCTTTGTCATATCCCTTTAAGAAGTGATAACATCGCAGTGTCAAGGGCATATTCCAGGGCCAAGTTCACTCGGATGTTTGTTTGACGTTGAGATTTTCCTACAGGGTCTCTCTCTCTCTCTCTCTCTCTCTCTCTCTCTCTCTCTCTCTCTCTCTCTCTCTCTCCCCCTCCCCCTCCCTCTCTCCTCTCTCTTCACGAGGAGTCCAAACTCCCGAACTAATCCAAGGGAGACAGAGGAGAACAAGGAAATGCGCCCTTAAGGGTTCATGGTTGTGTGCAGTTACTCATCTCCATTGCTGAGCCTTTCCTTTTGATTCCTTATTCCACTTCCCCTAAATATTTCTGCTTTCGTTGCTACTTAATTTGCTTCCTCAAATGTTGAAAGTCATCCACATTCAAGTTTATTCTATTAAGCCCTAAAATCTTCTACATTGATAAATTGCCTAAACACTATTCCTTTGTAATTGTTAAAAATATATTTTATTGGTTTTAGAGAGAAGGAGGAAGGGAGAGGGAGAGGGAAAAAAAAAAGAACATCTATGAGAGAGTGTCGTTGATTGGCTGCCTCCTTCACACCCTCTACTGGGGACTGAGCCCAAAATCCCACCCAGTGCAGTCAGTCAGGACACAGGAATCAGACCGTGGACCTCTTGGTGCCTGGGACACCCCTCAACCAACTGAGCCACACGGGCAGGGTTCTAATTTGTATATATAGACTAGAGGCCCGATGCATGGATCCAGGCACTGGTGGGGTCCTTCAGGCTGGCCTGTGGGGATCGGGCTGAAACCTGCTCTCCAATATCCCCCCAGGGGCCCGAACTGTAAGAGGGCACTGGCCAGGCTGAGGGACCCCACAAGTGCACTATTGGGGCCAGGGAGAGACCGAGAGAGGGCTCCAGGGCATGCCTGGCCCATCTCACCCAGTCCCGATAAGCTGGACTTCAGCAGCAAGCTAACTACTGGTCAGAGCATCTGCCCCCTGGTGGTCAGTGCACATCATAACAACTGGTCGAACAGTAGAACAAATGGTCTGACACAGCGCATTAGGCTTTTATTGTATAGGATTATCTAAAGAACTGGTCAATTAAAATAATCAATGCATGATAAGCAAATAATTTTTTTATTTTAGAGATTTTAATTTCTCTCATTAAGATTAAAGGTAGTGTTTTTATTGTGTGTTCATTTTGGGAATGTTGGCTTATTTTTAATTGTGTGCTCTGTGTTTGAAATCTATTATAGTCATTTTCAATGGACTTCATGCCAATGTTGTTTGCGATGCTTCATGACAAATTAAACTACAGCAAACCATATTGCCTCTTCATATTGCCTTTACTGTAGAGTACAAACTGTAGAGTACATTGCAAATGCTATGACAACAGTGACATAGGACTGTGCGGACATGGCAAGCTAATCCTGGATGTCAGCACTATAACCAAAAAGAGTTAATCTAAGAAAAAAACAATACTTGTCAATTTCCAGTTTTTAATAATCAGAGCTAGAGGTTTAAAATAAGGGTAGTGTTTTCCTAAGACTCCCCCTCACCTTAGGCTGGATGAGTTGATGCTTCTGTGCTGAGTTTCACCTCACTGCTCATGTACTGGAAGCAGTTTTAGTTAAAGACAGAATGGAATATATATGTATACATTAGTATACATATATAAACTTCTCCAAAGTTTAGGGAGAAAAGATAACTATTTGTGTTGAAGGGCAGTGGCCAGAGAAATGCATTGGATAATCCTATATAATAAAAGGGTAATATGCAAATTGACCCTAACAGCAGAACGACTGAGAAGGACTAGTCACTATGACACACATTGACCACTAGGGGGCAGACACTCAATGCAGGAGTTGCCCCTGGTGGTAAGTAAGCTCCCACAGGGGGAGCTGTGCTCAGCCACAAGCCAGGCTGATGGCTGCCAGCACAGTTTAGGCCCAATCCCCTGGGGAACAAGCCTAAGCCAGCAGGTGGACATCCCCCGAGGAGTCCCAGACTGCAAGAGGAAACAGGCTGGGCTGAAGACCCCCCTCCCCCCCCCACACACACAAGTGCACAAATTTTGTGCACCAGGCCTCTATAATAATCTATAATAATAAAGTGTAATATGCTTATTAGACTGGACATCCTTCCGGATGTCCTTCTAGTGAAGCCGGAGCTATGAGGGAAGCCTGGGTCCCAGGTGCCAGAGGGAAGCTGGTGCCATCAGCCAGGGGAAGGAAGACCTATTCTTGCACAAATTTTGTGCACCGGACCCCTAATTACCATACAAGAGGTTTGGCATGGACATCTTCGAGCTCCTGAGTTTCCTAGAAAACTGCACTCCAGCTCCGTCTGGGAGAGACTCCTCCATCCTAATGGACATTCCAGGGCCAGCTCCCTGGCTTTTTTTCTAACGGGCTCTGCACTGCACTGCACTGTGAGGCCGTGCCCTTTGGGAGAGCTCCACACTCCTGGGCTCCAAAGACCAAGGTGATAAACCTGCAAATGGTGATTCCAGGTAGGAAAACAGCCACTGTCGCTGGGGCTGGTTGTGAATTCCTGGGAGAGCCTTTATGTTGTTGGAGTCTCCCATGGAGCCTGCTCCATCGGCTCAGCGTGGGGAGGGGAGGGACGTGGGGAGGGGAGGGACGTGTCGGTGCAGCTCCTGGGTTTCATAATGGCCCTGTGGATGGAGCGCACGCATTCCTGGGGGGGGAGGCCGCTGGCGGCCTGGCCTTCCATTCATCCGGAGAAGGAGAAAGGACCGACCTGCCTCCCAGCAGTTGAAGGGAAACGCCCTGTAAGTGGATTGATTTGCTCTGTAAATAGAGGTTCTGTTCGCAGGGGCCCGGCTATGCCTTCCCCCCACCCTCCAAGGGCCCCCTAGATCACTGCTGGGAAAATACCCATTTCTTGTTCAGCAAAGTCTTTCTTCCTCCTCGATGATAGGAGAATGTTCTCCGTGTCCTTCCAGCTCGGAGGGAGAGGTGTGTTTCCGCGGTGCCCTGTCCGTGTGCCTTGCCCGGTACCCTGCTCGGTTTCTCTTTTCCTTTGTTACGGAGCTCGTGTCCCCTTAACAACAAAATCACGCGTGCTCTGGACGCGTTCAAAGCAGTAGGACAGCTGTTCTCAGCAATTTCAGTCTTGGAGCATTTATAATTTTGAAAGTGCTTAGAGATTTCTTTTTTTAATAAAACCTTCTTACAGAACCCCATTCTGTAAGAAGTTTTTGACTTTTGCTCTTATGGATTATTTACAAAAATGCCAAGTGTGTTTCAGGCGTAAGTAGGCATGCGTTCATTCAGAGGATGGTCAGCAGATTAAGGCACTGACCCGCTTTTCGTTGGCAATGTATCCGTGTACCTTCCCATAGAAGTGACTCTAGCATCCCAGCAGAGGCAGGGAAAACCCTTGCTCGGCGCAACAGCGTAGCATGAGAAAGAAGGACAGGTCATATGAGGGCTGTGGGAGCAAGAGGCATGTTTGCTGGTATTTATTATTCCTTAAAAGCCGTGTGCTCGTGCTGCCATTCAAACTTTTGTCACCATGGACAACATCTTCAGCAGGGGAGGCGCAGAGACCTTCTGAGGTGCGGGCCTGCCTGTCCTGAACCCCACTTTTTTTGGGGGGCTCCCAGTCTCTGGTCTTTGAGTGAGCCCCTCTCCGACAGCCTCGGGTGGCAGCCATCGGTTGCTCTGACTCAGCCACGCGTCTTGCTTCTTATCTTGTGAGATCACTCATTCTAGTAACATACACTGTCCAGGAAGCCCGCCTACCACACAGAGCACCCAAGGGATAAAGTTGAGGGACTTGGAATAGCATCTGGTACATAGTAGGAGCTGTGACACATAGTAGGAGCCTTTGGGGCACTGTCTTCCACTGTTGCCTTCCTGCCAGTTACTTTTCCAGCCAGGCCACCAGGGAGCAGATTGTGGCTTTTTTGGTTTGTGTCGCAGTTGGAACCCCGGCTTTGGAAACACAGGTGAGCTGGCCTTCCCGTCAGTGAGTGACGGAGCTCCACTCCAGGGTCCAAGCCCTCCAAAGCTTTGTAGCTTTGTTACACTGAACGTCACCCTGTGGTGTTGGCAGGGACACTTTAGCTTAGGTGCCTTAAACCCACCTAAGGTTTATTTTATGTATTGTTAATATATTTGTATTGATTTCAGAGTGGAAGGGAGAGGGGGAGAGAGAAACATCAACGATGAGAGAGAATCATGGATCGGCGGCTCCTGGATGCCCCCCACTGGGGATTGAGCCCGCAACCCCAACCAGGGCAAGTGTCCTGACCGGGAACTAGACCATGACCTCCTGGTGCACAGGTCAATGCTCAAGCACTGACCCCGCCAGCCGGCAGAACTACCTACGCTTTACCAGTGGTTCTCAGCCTTCTGGCCCTTTATATATAGCTTCTCATGTGGTGACCCAACCATAAAATTATTTTCGTTGCTACTTCATCACTGTAATGTTGCTACTGTTATGAATCGTAATGTACATATCTGATATGCAGGATGGTCTCAGGCGACCCCTGTGAAAGGGTCGTTCGATCGCCAAAGGGGTCGCGACCCACAGGTTGAGAACCGCTGCTCTAGATAAACTCCTAATCCAGTTCCCTCTGAAGCATCACCTTTTGATGGCTTCTACCGATTTCTTGAGTTGTTGTCAGCGGAGTAAGTGGGGAAATTAAAATATCTACACCCTCAGGATCCACATTTCCTGGGGGAAACACTGACCCCCCCCCCTCAAGGGATGGCACTCCCCAGAGGAGGACAGAGCTCTCCAGAGCAGGACTTCTCTCACTGGCCAGTGGCTGTGAGAACCACTGGCGACGTGGTCACAATGCAGCTTCTGATCTGGTAAGTGCAGGGTGGGGCCTGGGCTCTGCATTCTAACCGTCACAGGGGATGAGAATGCTGCTGGGCCGGGTCCTGCTCTCCTGGGCAGTTTTGTGAAACTATAGACCCTGGGTCCCACCCCCATTCCATCCCCCGCGCGCCCGCCCCCTGCACCTCCCACCCCAGGTTTCTGATTGGACTGCCCTGGTTGTGGCCTGCATGTGGGGATCGTGAAGTCTCCCAGCTGCCACGTTTAAGACCCTCTACGTCCCATTTCTAATCAGTGTCCACTTGGCAACCCGTTCACTTGTACAGAACGTCCCCCTTGTCCGCCGTTTCAGCTATCCACAGTCAACTGCAGTCTGAAAATATTAAATGGAAAATTCCAGAAATTACCAGTTCATAGACTTTTTAAAATATATATATATATGTTTGTATTGATTTCAGAGAGAAAGGGAGAGGGAAAGAGAGGTAGAAACATCAATGATGAGAGAGATTCGTGGATCGGCTGCCTCCTGCACGCCCCCTGCTGGGGATCGAGCCCACAACCCAGCCATGTGCCCTGGCCGTGACCTCCTGGTTCAAAGGTCGACGCTCAACCACTGAGCCACACCGGCCGGGCCAGTTCCGAAGTTTTAAACTGTGAGCTGTTCTGAGGAGTGTGACACAACCTCCTGCTGCCCAGCCTCGTCTTCCCTGGAGGAGAGTCACTCCTCGTCCAGCTGGCCGGCGCTCTGTCTCTACCTGGGTTCTCAGATCGGAGAAGGAGAGGTACCCATCGCTGTATTACAGGGTAGAGTTATCATTGTCCTGTTCCATTGCTTTCCTGTTGTTGTTAACCTCTTGCTGAGCCGAATGTGTAAGTTCAACTTCATCATACGTATGTGTGGATAGTGGGGGTTTCTGCCAAGGGCCATTTGGATATTCATTACATCATTCTCAGGCCATACAAAATTATCCACTTAAAAGTAGCCTGCTCTACGTGGTCAAGCGTTTCATTAACTCGCCCCTCATGCCTTGGCACAGAGTCAAGCTAAATGATTGCTCGGGCCTTACTGGGTCCTTGCCCGACAGCCCCCTCCCCTGACATACAGGAAAAGACAGTACAGAAAAGGCTCAGCACTAGTCACAGCTTCAAACATCTCCCGGGGGTTTTGGAAGGTATCCCCTTCGGATAAGAGAGGCTGCAGTGCAGGTACACGTAACTGGCCTCTGCCCCGTAGGCAGTTTATTGTCTGAACAAAATACCCCGTCCTTCCCTGGGAAAAGCACATCCGTCTCTCAAAACCCCTTTGCAGGTACCACTGAACTTTTCAGATACGCAATCTTCTTCGAGAATTCTCCTTTGCTCCAAGTCCCATGCAGCCTGCTTCGTGACTCCTGAGGCAGCGGCCACGTTCTGCCTTATAATTACATACGTATTGATCGTAATTACCTATGTATTGATCCTAACCTCTCTCGCTGGCACACCTTCTTTACCTTTTCCAGCAGTTTCCAAGCCCGAAATGCCCCAAGCGTTCTTTGTCTATTTTTATGTTGGGTTGTTAGTAATTTCCTTGTTGATTTCTGAAAGCTCTTTGTGTTGAAATGACTTTTAAAAAAATAATTTTATTTTGATTTCAGAGAGGAAGAGAGAGAGAGAGAAACATCTATGATGAGAGAGAATCATTGATGGGCAGGCTGAGGCTCCATCCATTGAGCCAAACCAGCTAGGACTAAAATTACTTTTTTTTTTTTTTTTTAGGGAGGGAGGGGGACAGGAAAGGCAGGGTTGTGCTCTGGGTGGGGGGGGGGGGAGGAAGTGCCTAAAATTACTTTTTTGCTATGAGTTGCTGGTAATTCTCCCAGTCTCTGCATTTGCTTATAGTATTGTGGAGTGTTTTTGTTAGTTGTTTGCTTGCTTGTATTTACCGTATAGTTGGTTTTGGTTACAGAGTTAAATTTACCAATCTTTCTACTATGATTTCGGGACTTTAAATCATAGATAGAATGTCCTTCGCCACTCCAAGACTGTAAACGAATTCTTCTCGTGATACATTTTGGAACATTTATAACTCTGCCTTCTCACAGCTATAAATGTCTTGAATCTTTCCCTACATTTGGTATAGGATGTGAGACATGGACCTGACTGTTTTCATATGCTCATCTTCTGTCAAAACACCATTTATTAAGTAGTTTTTAAAGGGATACCTGTGTGGCTCAGTGGTTGACCATTGACCTACAAACCAGGAGGTCACGGTTCAATTCCACGTCGGGGCACATGCCTGGGTTGTGGGCTCGATCCCCAGTGTGGGGTGTGCAGGAGGCAGCCGATCAATGATTCTCTCTCATCATTGATGTTTCTCTTTCCCTCTTTCTTCCTCTCTGAAATCAATAGAAATATATTAAGACAAAGTAACATAAAAAAAAATCCCCCTGACAGTATTGAGGAAGACTTGCGTGCGGGTGGCCAGTCTATAAAATGTCATGGGAACCAAAGCAAAGGAAGGGTCAGGAAAATTTAAACATTCAGTTTGTCTCCTCAGGTGAACAGCGAAGAGCTGACATAGATGTTGCCATTACCACCACCCCTTCTTGGCAGACGTAGCCAACCTGTCCTGCTCCTTTTTAAAACATGTTGTTTCAGCAGCCACTTCCAGTGAATGCCAGTGGACACCTCTCCCATCCCTGGTGTAGGATTTGATTTGGGAGAGAGGAGGGGAGGGGGCAAGAGAGGTGGGTGAAAAGGCAGGTGATGCCTGATGCCAGGGTTCTGAATGCACATTAAACCATGGAAATAATGTGATGTTTTTAAGACAAAAAAAAAAATGACGTGATATGTGTTTCAAGAAAGGAGAGAATGATGGGTTGCAGGGAAAATCCAAAAGCTATTGTAGTCCAATCAAGAGATGCTGAGTACACCTGAACTCAAGTGGTAGCGTGAAATATTTAAGAGGGAAACAATAGGACGTGAAGAGTCAGACTCATCAGGACTGGGAAGCCAGTGAGCTGTGGGTAGTGAGAGGAAAGACAGAAAAATGAATTACTGATCCCCTCAAACATGGGCATGGAGTGGTGCTGAGGCCCAGAGGGTACGTACTTAGGAGGAGAAACATTTGGGAACGGAGAGGTAATAATAATGAGAGTGGTTTTGGTTTTGGATTACTGTATTTGGACGGCTTGCATCTGCTTAACACGGGGTTAAGCAGATCATGTGTGTAGGAGTAAAGCTTTGGTCTGGAGTCACACAAAGGCACTTGAGGAAAGAGATCACATGTACGGAGGCTGGAGGACGTAGTCAGGCCTGCGAATTCTCCATGAAGGTGACTGCCTCAGAAATGTGGGGCAAGAGGAGCTTGCAGATGAAGCGTGGAATCGTGAACAGCGTGTCCTGAGGTCGTTTAGGGGATGGAACAAGCATGATTCAGGTTCAGCCATGTGCTTTATCACCCATTTGGGCCGACGCAACGTCCTTAGACATTATGCTGTGTGTGTGGATGGAGTGGGAAAACTATTGGTGAAAAGCAGTATTTAAATAACACACACACATCCCTTGGAAATGGAACTGAAGACACCAAAGTACTAAAATAAGCCAATTGCCTTCCATTGAATATTCTATAACTGGAAAAGTTCATTAGGCTGATTAAACATTATCACAAGAACTCTAGACTAATTCTCAAAAACAACTAAAGCTGATCCGAGTCTACATAACTTGGAATAGGAAGCATAGCAATAATAATTAGACATCAGCTCCGCCAGCCATTCCAAACATAACATGTCCACACTTGGCCTCCGGGACATCAGGCAGTGAAATCCGGGGGAACAGTCAAAGAGCAAGAAGGATAACGAAAGGGCGAGAGGTAAGGGCTGATGAGAGCACGGGAGTATATCTGAGTTAACCTGCAGCAAGAAGGGCAAATGGTGACTCCATTCAAATTAGGGAAAAGCAAAAATAAAACATAAAAAAAGTAGGGCGAGGCCCTCTAGAAAGAACTATTTCCCCCGAATGCAGGGAAAGAGAAGGAAGACTTAAGCTCTCAGCCAATATGCGTGAGGCAGGGAGAAAAACCTCCCAAGGTGAAGGTGAGCTGCTCCGTTAGAGTTACCCCTTGGTGAGTCAAGTTGTGTGGAGGCTGTGAAACCCACCGGCTGTGCGTCCTGTGGGCCATCCTGTACTGAGCTTGCGCTCTGTGCTCAAGGCTCCAGCTCCTGACCCCTCCGGCCGAGCCCACCACACGCCTGTGTCGGTCTCCGTCCTACGTCCCTGTTTCAGAAGGTCCTCACCGCCAGTGCCCCATCAAGAGCCCTGCATTCATTCAGGAACCATTTTTGAACAATACCTGTGGGAAGTGATGTTGGGCACACAAAACAGAAGAAGGGAATGTATCCAAACTTGGTTGAGTGCTGCTCCACACCAGGTGCTGAGTGATTAGTTGGCTGCTCGATTCTAAAACCCATCTTCTTGCACCCTGGCTGGTGTGGCTCAGTGGATAGAGTGTTGGTGTGGGGACTCCAGGGTCCCAGGTTCGATTCTGGTCAAGGGCACATGCCCGGATTGCGGGTTCAATCCCCAGTAGAGGATGTGCAGGAGGCAGCTGATCAATGACTCTCATCACTGATGTTTCTATCTCCCTCCCTCTCTGAAATCAATAAAAATATATAAAGAAAAGGGAAAAAAAGAAAGAAAACCCACCCTCTTGAGAGCCTGTCTCTTGCCCCGCTCCCACTTCCTGGCTCCCTCGTTGATTTCCTCTCAAATGCCTCCCTGAGTCCCTGTCTCAGAGGTCAGCATGGGGCGCTGGAGAATCCCTGCTCCAGAGAGTAGCAGAGAGTTCAAGAGTCTGGACTTAATGTATTTTTTTTCCAAATCGAGCACGGATTGTCCATAGTTTTAATTTGTATCACAGTCGTTCGTGATGTCCTGTATTCATGGGGCTTCACTCATTTCCTTTCGACTCTCTGCTGACTGCCAGTGTATGTGACAGCACAGTGCTCTATGGGGGGAGAGAAGGGTGTCCTGGAGACTTATTTTAATGAGAGTGACTTAGTCAGGTTGCTCAGAGAGGCAGAATTAGAACACGCGTCACGGGGGTAGTCTGTGTCTGTACTGCATGACGCTGGGCCGTTATTTTTGGACGCTCTGTAACGCAAGATGCATGGGATGACGAGTCTCTGCCTCCCCGCCCTCCCATCCGACAGCCGAATGTAATGACTGTAGCTAGACTGTTCCCGTCACGAGGAGTAAAGGTGTTCCTCGGGCTCAGGATACACGTCTTTAACTGTGAGGCCACGTTTAAAAGCGAGGCCACATTAGACCTAATATTTACTGTGAAGCAAAAACCAGTCCTGGACCCTCACCGAGTTTTATTTTGGCCCCGTATAACTGCCGTTTGAGGCCCCACAAGTGGCCTTCTTTCGCTCTCAAACAGAATCTAAATGGGGGGAAGATGGCTACACTGTGTTACGCACTTTTATTTATATTGTCTTTTTCTCAGCAACTTGCTTTTTCACTCTGTGGACAGGAAAGCGCCTGTGAACATGTGGCTCTACTGGGACCACTGCCAACGCGTTCCACCAAAGTAACGGGGTTCCAGTCATTCCTTTAGAAAAGCACAACTGCCCGGCTGGAGTGGCTCCGAGGTCGGGTGTCAGCCTATGAACCAGGAGGTCATAGTTCGATTCCTGGTCACGGCACATGCCCGGGTTGCAGGCTTGATCCCCAGTGGGGGGCGTGTAGGAGGCAGCAGCCGGTCACTGATTCTCATCATTGATGTTTCTATCTCTCTCTCCCTCTCCCTTCCTCTCAAAATCAATAAAAATATACTTTAAAAAAAAGCAAAACTCACACACACACACACACCCTCTCAGGTGTACAGATTGGGAAAAACCAGACCGAGGACTCATAGTTTACAATAATGCCTTTGTCATTCCCTGAAAATACATCGTCGGGAAGAAGGGAAGGCGGGAGGCCACGCACCTATCAGAGTTTGGTGGCCCCTCAGGTGCATCCAGCAGGAAAGCCGGCCTGGTGATGCCACGTGTCAAAGCCGCACCCTGTGGGGATCACTGACCCAGGAGCCGGGAAGGCGAGCATCCGACTGCTCACTAGCAAACCTCAGAAAGCACTTCCACCAGGTGCTGATAACAGCCTTGGAGGATAGTCACGATCTCAGTCCAATGAGCAGTGGAGATGAAGCCTTGGCGGCTCCCCATCACCCAGTGATGGAAGGAGGGCTTCTTCCCCACTACCCAGCCCGCCCCTGATCCACTGATGAGGACCTACTGTGTGCACAACTCAGGGACAAGCGATAAGCAAGGAAATGCAGGTCTCACTGAGGCCCCTGCCCAGCCTGCATTGCTCGGTGGACGCCAGCAAAGCCAAGGACACCCGAAACCGAAGAAAGCTGCGCCAGGACACACTGACCCAAGTTCTCACAAGCAAGGAAAATACCGAAGAGAAGCTCTGAGGTTTACGCGGGAGCTTTGCCTTTTGAAATGTCTCACTTGGTACTGACTTTACTCACAAGGAATTTGTAAGGAATCCTAATCTTCCCAGGGCTCCCGGCCTCTCAAGTCCTGAGTGAGGCCCTGCCCTCGCCTTCCTTGCCTTGACCAGCTGAAAAGCCGCTGCTGTTTTCTTCTTTACTTCTCCCTGGAGAGAGCAGCTGTGTGATCAGAAACCCTAACACCCGTCACCCTCCTTGGGATAAGAAGGCCTCGTTCTGATGCAGAGGCAGGCGCTGTGGCCATGAACCTGATTCTCTCTGGAGGGCCTGCCTGTCACGGGGCTTCTCCCCTGTTTACTGGGTGGCTGTGCTCCCGAAAGTTTGAAGCGAGAGGGTAATGAGCAAAATTCTCATTGGACGTGTAAAGGAGAACGTACCACGCGTCCTCCTTTTCCTGGCCCCAAAATAGGGCTCCTAGCCTTTACACCTTTCTTAAGGAGTGACAGCTCAAACCAGGCTCCTGGGGTTCTGAGGAAATGGAAGCAGAAGAGCTTTTAGACAGCAGGCCACTTGGAGACGTCAGGGATTCCCGTGGAAGACCAGCGACAGTCACTAGAAGAGGTCGGTTGGAGAGAGACTGCAGTGCAGATGAGGATGGAGCGGGAGTCGGGGAAAATACCATCGACGGGAACGATTTCCCTGAGTAAGTTTTCCCCAGAGAGAATGGTTTGCTGTGCAGAGTTCCTCATCTGCAGCTCCGACTCCCACACTGGCCGGCAAGTGTCCGAGGCAGGAGCATTGATAAATAGTTGTAGCCTGGAGGCGCCATGACTCTGCTTGCACATACATGCCTTGCGAGGTCCTGGGGCTGTTGTTATCTCGAAGCATTAATTCATGTTTCTTGGGGAACATACGTTCAGGATGCGGATGCTGCATCCGTAAAGGCTCAACAGCTCAAAGATGGCCTTAAATGGTATTTTAAAATATGACTTCTCCGTATTACATGAAGGGCTCTCTGTTACCTGGGAAGTGATCTGGATTTGGGGTCTGGAATCAGGGTTACGTGTAAATTCCACCAGCCGTGATGACTCCGGGTCATTTACTCCTGATGCATCTCGGAAAACATGCTGAGACCGTAGGTCTCGAAATCTGCGTTAAAGGAAAACAAAACGAAAGCCTCCCTGAAGACTCCTACCTGCGTCAATGTTTCATCGGAACAAAGAAGCTGCGGCGTCAGTAACTGTCCCTTCATTCGCTACTAGGAAGATGCTCATCTCAACAAGTCCCGCGTGTGGCATTCTGTGTACCGGAGGCTGGGGGTGTGCTCGCTGCCCACCGTCCGCAAGACACTGTTCCCCAAATTAACGGAACCCAGGAAACAATGCAGTGACCCGAGGACATGGAATTCGAGGAAGAGAATTGCTCCTGGGACCCACCAATTCTAGCATCCTCTGATTCTTACATGAATGTCTAAGAATAATGCACAGCCAGACATCTTCTTGTGCAACAGGAAATCAGGCCGCCAAGGAATCGGAAGCGAGACAGGTCGCGCCGAGCAAGGTAACACGCACGTGTGGACACGGATGCAAATGGCGAGGGGTTGCACCGAGAATCTCTGGGTATCACGGGGCAGCAGAAAGCACGGGCGCTCTTAGAAACGAACAGACACGCCACACACGGGGGCAGCTGGTTGTCAAGGTCACATTGTGCAGCCCTCACCCTCCCGGGAGAGCCTGCTCTGTATGCGAGTCACTAAGTCCCAGGAGGGAGAAACCTCTGAGGGTCAGAACCGTCCAACTTCAGGAAGAAGCTTCTGGACCAGGAACATGCACACACACACACACACACACGGGCACTGTGAGTGAGATCAGCAACATGTCAGTGACATGAGTGTCAGTCATATCCACCTTGTTTTCTCGAGTTTTTACCATGGAAACCTGCAAGCAGATGTTTCCATGCCACAGTGAAAGCACACATTGAAACAACACACACTTATGGACTAGAGTCATCATACGTAAGCAAGCGAGCCTTGGGCTCTAAACTCCGGGAGTTCATGACAGAATTTGGACGGTTGGTGAACTGTTTGCACTCGGCCATATAACATTCCCCCTAAACGTCCGTCTGTGTGTATCTCACCCGCTTCCCGGAGAGTGGGGTGACTAAAACGCTCGAGTCGTTTGCTATTTCACTTATTCTTCCCTTAGAAAATTCAAGCTGCCAGTAACGGACGAATGTCTAAAATTGTTACATTTTTTAACCATTGCTGAATGATCGCCTGAATAGGCTCCTCGCACGCTCAGTCAACACCCACTCCATATCTCCTCCGCTCGGTACTCGGTACTTAGATGATGTGCCAGGCGCAGTGCTAGGCGCCAGGGATACCACTGGAAGCCAGTGGCCTCCGGCCTCATGAACCATGCGTTCCGGTGGAGAGCCACATACAGAATAAGTAAGCACGAGTCACTCCCTGCAAATTGTGATCAGCGCTTTACAGAAAAAAGGATGAGGACACAGTGAAGCAAGGGTTGCCCGGAGGCTGGAGTATTTTTTTGGGGGAAAAAGTGAAATTAGGCAGAGATCTCTGTCTGTGGGAAGTCAGTCTAGCAGACATAGGGCAGGACAGTTCCTCAAGTTTTCCAGGCAAGGCCCCAGGCCTTCTGTACATTCCACCCAGTTATCCTTGAGCAATCTGATCCAGCCCTGTGGTTTCAAATATCACCCAACATGGACAGCTCGAAAATTTATTACCTGACTCATGCTTTTCTTTAGAGCTTGACCTGGATATTCCATTACCTACTTGGCATCTCCACTGAGATGTGTCTTAGGTATCTCAAATGTAAAACAGCTCCAACTCTTAAGTCTTCATCCCCCAACTCCCACCTCAAGAATCTGCCCCTCCTCCAGTCTTCTCTCTCAGTGAAAGATAGCTCCTTCTCTATAGTTATTCTTACCAGAAACCCAAGAGCTCTCCTTGACTCCCCACCCACCCCACACTGTTGTCCTGGTTATATGGCCAAATGGGGCAGGGACACTCGAGGATAATTCCTGGCGATAGCCACATCTCTTCAATTCTCTCTTTAAAATATATCTCAAATCTGTTGTGACTCTTTTTTTCTTTTTAATTTGTTTTCTTAAAAATATATTTTTAGTCCTAGCTGGTTTAACTCAGTGGATAGAATGTCAGGCTGTGGACTGAAAGGTCCCAGGTTCGATTCTGGTCAAGGGAATGTACCTCAGCCAACACCCAGGTTCAATTCCCAGTCCTGGTCCAGGCCTGTGCAGGAGGCAACCAATCGATGTGTCTCTCTCACATTGATATTTCTCGCTTTTCCTTCCACTCTCTCTAAAAATCATTGGAAAAATATCCTCAGGTGAGGATTAACAACTATATATATACACATATATGTATATAATTGATTTTTAGAGAGAAAGAAAGGGAGAGGGATAGAGAGATAGAAACATCCATGAGGGAGAAATATCGATTGGCTGCCTCCTGTACACCCCCTTCTGGTGACTGAGCCTGCAACCCGGGTATGTGCCTTGACGTGAATCAAACTGGTGATCTCTTGGTTCATGGGTCAATGTTCAGTCACTGAGCCACATCGGCTGGGAAATTTTCTGACTGGGTGTTGAACTTGAAACCTTGCAGGTCATGATCTAACCGACTGAGCTCCTTGGCCAGGGGCGAATCTGTTACTACTCTTGACGGTGCTTCTATATCAGCGTTATAGGCTTGGATTCCTGGAATAGCACCAGAGAGGTTAATCTCAACATCGATGCCTGAAGACAGCCCCAGATACGGGGCCACAGACAGAGCATGGGAGTCTCAGCCTGCCCCCCTTAGGGGGACTCTTCCATCTAAGGTTTTCCGGAGGATGTCATGGCAAGGGCTTTGCACAGACACTACCAAAATGACTTGGCAATTCCTTTCCTGGTGACTCACAAGGCCACCATTAGCTTAAAATTAATTCTCTCCGTGGGACGTGGCAGAAAGGGACAGTGTCGAGAAGACGCACTTCCACACTGTTGCTGGAACAATGGAGCTAGTCATTCCACTGTTATCTTATTTTTAAAATGTCAAATTGAATCTCCAATTAAAAATTCAATCTCTGTCCGGCCAGCGTGGCTCACGGGTGGAGTGTCGACCTATGAACCGGGAGGTCACAGTTCTATTCCCGATCAGGGCACACGTGCAGGTTGCAGGCTCGATCCCCAGTAGGGAATGTGCAGGAGGCAGCCCATCAATGGTTCTTTCTCATCATTGATATTTTTATCTATCTCTCCCTTCCTCTCTGAAATCAACAAAAATATATATTTTAAAAATTCAATCTCCAATTAAAACACCAAATGTATCTTAGCTCCATGTGGTACAGCTGCTTTTTAAAAAAAAAATTAAAGACATTTTAAGAATAGCTTAAAGCACAATATTACTTCAAAGTTTAAAGAAATGTTTAAAAAAATGAGACCATCTTGCTAGATAAAATTGTAATTTAATTCATTTAACTATAATTTACTTAAAGTTTCTGATACTTTGTTTTCTGTTAGTGCTTCAGGATAGTTTAAAAAAATAACCAAAACACCACAAAAACATGTTCTTGAATGGAAATAGATTAATACTTGCTGGGGCTTCTGAAAAATAGCCTCTGAAAGCAATCTCAATTTGTGATTACTTACCAGTATATAACATCTATATCCATTTGCAGCAAATTTTGCTATCATCACAAGATAAATTTTACTACATTCCAAATGAAAGCAATGTAAAACTTTATGGATAAACGTTCATAACTATAAAGCAACTAGATTATATTTATGACATAGGATGGAAAACTTCAGTGAATGCACAATTACTCCTATGTATGAAACCAGTAATTATCTTTGTAAAGCACAATTACTGATGCTGTGACCATTATCATACAATGGCTATGACTCTTAATTTGGTCACCATAATCTTAATAGCTTAGGCTCTCTGCTCACAGATTTTAGAGATCTGCATTCCCTGTATTTGTTATAATACTAGACAAGAGGAATTTTATCATGCTTTTGATCTGAGATAAACCAAGCCCAAAGTAGTTCAATCGGTTGTTGTTTTTATCAAAGCATTTTCAGTGAAGTCGAATTTGAGTAGTAATATCCAGTTCAAAGAAAGGTCCTCAGTTTTTATGTTACTTCCTTTTTTTAATGTTACTTTTTAAATATTTTTTATTAAATCTTTATTGTTCAGATTATTACAGATGTTTCTTTTTTTTTTAACCCCCATAGCTCCCCTCCTCCTGGTTCCCCCCACCCCGTGCCCTTACCGTCACCACTGTCTTCATCCATAGATGTAAGATTTTTGGCCAGTCTCTTCCCATACCCCTCATACTCTTCATCTGGTGACAAAAATAGAACTTCTCTATTTTGAAACCACTGAAATAATAGAGCTTAATGCAATAACATCTACTTATTCCAGAGGTAGTCTAAAGTAAGTGATTCAGTGATAGTTAATGCTTTAATGTTTGCTCTTAAAATCTATCTTTATGTCATTTAGTGATAGAATTATTGTGCATTAGAGGAGTTGAATGTTGATTTTTATAGAGAGAAATTGTTATTTTCCTAAAGCCATCCTTTTTTAAAAATATATTTTTACTGATTTTAGAGAGAGAAAGGAAGAGAGAGAGAGAGAGAAACATCAATGATGATGGTGAGAGAGACTCATTGATCAGCTACCTCCTGAATGCCCTCCACTGGGGACCAAGCCCAAACCCAGGCATGTGCTCTGACCGGCAATTGAACCTTGACCTCCTGGTTCGTAGGTCAACGCTCAACCACTGTGTCATAGCAGCCAGGCCTAAAGCCATTCATTCTCTGTACAGTGGACTAAATTCTCCCTGAAGAGTCAGGAACTCTGATCTTGCAAGGCACAAATAGCTATGAATCGTTTTTGCTTTTCCACACAAAAGGAGAGTGGATAAACAAAGTTAATGATCATAATTTCTACCTACAAGATCAGTTTGTTTTTCTTTTATTTCTTTATGTAGTTTCCCTTCTGAACCTCACAGTGTGAGAGTTAAAAAAAAATTGAATTAGAAGTCCTCAAACCCATATGTGCAGGTATCAAAAGACAGACCTACAGGAAGTCTTCTCTTTGATATGTTCTGTGACTTTAGGCAACATGAGTATAACAAAACCAATTCTGCCAAAAGCTAATTGACATAAACAAGAGTTAAGTTTCTAAGGCATCTCATATTCATTATCATGAAAGGACATTGCATGAAACGACGTTATTCTTTTATTTTGAAAAGAACCCTTCACTGTAGTAACCTGACAATTTAAAAACAGGCGTATTTTGTTGCTTCTCTTATTGATGACCACATCTCCAACTGTGATAGTAGAATATTGGCTGTCTTAAACAGAATAATGAATAGTTTCCTGATGATCTATTATATAACCTGTGATCTGATTTCTTGACACTTGGATATATTACAAGGGTTTTGCCTCCACACACCTAGATGCTTTTGGATCTGATTCCGATTACTCTATAATTCAGGAATAACGTTTTTAGCCCCAAATTCCTATAACTTTGGTGTTATATTCTAAACTCCTTAAGGGTTCTCATGATTTTATTAAAATTTAGTATTGTATCTTTTATTTGATTTGTTTCCCAATAAGCCACCCATACTATTGTTCAATTTGGGATACCTCCTTCTGGCTACTGTTAAATGGTTTGTAATCATTCTGTTTTGCTTGCTCATTTCGGAGTTTGGAATGGTGAGCAGGCCATGGGCGTCTTTTGAGTAGTGACTAGCTGACAGGAAGGCCAAGATTATCAGTAAAGATGTTTCAGCTTTAAGGGAAAAAACACTGTCTAAACGTCTCTTAAATGCTTGCCAGTCGTAAAAGGAAAAAAAAGTCACTTAAACAATAAGTAAAATTATTATCTCACATAACAAGAGTTCTAGAGATAGGGCTTTGAAGAATAGTTCAGCGATTTGACAAGAACATAATTTGCCCAGATTTTTCTGTGTTTCCACTTTCCCAGACTCAGTGCGTTGGGGTTTTGGGGGGCTGGTTCATAGGTCGATGCTCAATCACTGAGCCATGCTAGCCGGGCTGATACACTGTTATTAACTAAAGCCCATAGTTTTTTCAGATTTCCTTAGTTTTTACCTATGTCCTTTTTCTGTTCCAAAATCTTATCCAGATGATCACCTTACACTCTCATATCTTCATAGGTTCCTCCCGGCTGCACAGTTTCCCAAGTTTCCTTTGTCTTGACCTTGTCTTGACAGTTATTAAATTAATTTCAATATTATTTTTATTTAATCGTACATAATAAAAAGCTAATATGCAAATTGTACCCTTGACTGGGAGTTCAACCAGGAGTTCAAACTGGGGCCCGGGCTGGCTGGCCAACCACCTGCAGCCCCCTCCCTGGCTGGCCTGGCCCCAATAGCCCTCATTAGGACCAGGCCAGCCGGACAGTCCAATATAAGATCATAGCATGTAATAAATATGAGGGGCTATAATTATTACATTTTTTGCACCACGTTTGAAAAATCCAATGTGTAATTAGATTCATAGCATGTATTTTGTAGAAAGATCCTCAAGTTTTTCTCATGATTAGACTGGGGGTCTGGATGTAAGAAAGGAAGACCATAGAGGGAAAGTGCCATGTTAATCACATTATCTCAAAGGCACATGCCATCAACCTGGTTTATCACCTTTGATGTTGACATTGATCGTCTGGCGTAGTGTTTGTCAAGTTTCCCCACTGTTACTCTTCTCCCCCCCCCCCCCACACACACATTTAATATGGGGAGTTAGGGCCTTCCTCCTTGGGGACTGAGTGTCTACAAAAATTACTTACATTCTTCTGCATGGGGTATTTGTCTATTCTCCCAGTTTTTAAATACATAGAACCATTTATTTATTTGGGTCAGTAAAACTCCTGGCTATTTATTGGATGCTTTGGGTTGTCCTCCGAAAGTATATTAATTTTGTGGCTTAAATTGGTCGAGCCTCTGGGAGCGCTTTCGGTGGCTTCTGTGTCTCTGGTATGCGCCCCCGTTCATTGATGACTGTTGCTGAGCCATTGCCCCAGAGTGGGGCACTTGGGCACAACTGTGCTGATGGGCTGTGAGACAGTGAAGGCAGAAAAAACAGTGAAGTAGAGCCTGGAGCCAGGGTGGGGCTTAGTATTTGTCTTTATAAGTCCTCTAGACACTGTAATCTCATAAAAATACAAACAGATAAAAGGCCTGGCCAGGTCATGAAAACCCTTAAAGCATGAAAAAATAAATCCCTAAGACCAGAGTGATTTTTGGATGAACACGGAGGACGCCACTTACAATTTATACCTGATGAGACTGAGAACATAGTTGCTGTCTGTTCTTATTGCTTTTATATTCCCCATACACTATTTTTTTTTCCTTTTAACAGGAATGTGGTAAAACGTTAATTATAATGCGAGCATGCCAGGACTTTTGATGTTCTCAGAACTTCTCTGAGAATGCCAGCGGTGTAGGATTATAGAGAAAAGGGATTTGATGTCAGGTTTCATTTTAAATTCCTGCAAAGAAAGACTTGATCTTCAGAAATGCTGTAAAAATGTTTTCCAATGAATAGGTAATTTTCTCTCAATGAACATCTTGTAGCAGGATTTAAAAATATTCAGAAGATGCAAGTTGTGTTCATTTTGTTCTCTGATCATTTCCTCGTTCACATTAACTGGAGATGTTTTAAAACCTTACAGGGGGCAAAGGATGCAAGAGAGGGTTGAGGGTGTCGTTTGGTAGGCGCAGACAGACAATATTAACTCCTAGCTCTTCCCATGGCCATGTTTCATGGTTTCGGTCCCGATAAGTCATTTCCAGCAGCCTTTTTACTAGTTTTGGCTCCACCTCTACTTTGTACCGATGTGCTTTGTACCAACAAGAGAAAGAATGGCGGGCCAGGTGCTGAGGATACTACATGGAACACGTCAGAGTCGCGCTAACGAGCAGTTGGTGAGTATAGGAGGCCGAGGTTGGGGGTAGACAAGTAGGCTGCCAGTTGGCGCGCTGCAAGATGGGTGCTGTGTGTGCAAGCTCATGGGAGATGCAGCTAACCCCGAACTGATGTGGGAAGGGAAAGGGGAAGGGAAGCTCCTCAGAGCTGGTAACTACACTCCGTCCTCAAGAACAAGTGGGAGACACCCCGATGAAGGAAGTGGGGAGGGTGCAGAGGAGAGGCTGCGCTTGGAGCCAGGAACCATGTCTGAGGGAGTAACAGGTGCTTAAATGGGGATGGACCGTAGCGTTTTAGACCTGCGTTGTCCTGTAGAAGTACAATGCCGACCCGCCTATGTCGTTTCAACAGTTCTAGTGGCCACAGTAAGAATGTAAAAACAGCCCTAACTGGTGTGGCTCAGTGGATAGAGCGAGCGTTGGCCTGTGGACTCAAGGGTCCCAGGTTCTATTCTGGTCAAGGGCACGTATCTTGGTTGCGGGCACATCCCTAGTAAGGGGATATGCAGGAGGCAGCTGATGGATGTTTCTCGCTCATCGATGTTTTTAACTCTCTATCCTTCTTCCTTCCTCTCTGTAAAAAATCAGTAAAATATATTTTTTTGAAAAAGAATGCAAAAACAATCAGGTAAAATTAAATTTAATATTATTTTTGTCTAATCCAATATATTTAAGGTCATAGCACGTAATCAATACAAAAGGCTATATAATTCTTACATTTTTTGCACCACGTTTGAGAAATCCAGTGTGTGAGTTACACATACAGTATGTTGCAGGGTGGTCTAGCCAGATTTTAAGTGCTCAATAGTGCAAGAGAGTAATGCCTATGACACTGGACAGAATAGTTGCAAAGTAAAGTCACGAGGTAAGTCTACCAAAAAAACAGGAGACTAGATGGACCAGAAGCTGATTAAGTTCAGGCAGCATGTTATAATACTTTTCACTAGGGGAGTGACATAGGGGTGGTGAGAAGCAGGAGTCAAGAGTCGTTTAAGGAGAGAATGAACTAAGTGAGGAGACGAATGACTACCTCGCTTCTGCCCTTCCCCTCCCGCCCCCTCCTGGAAGGACAGTAGGACCGTTTTTTTCAAGGCTGGGAGAAACAAGAGACAGAATGGCAGGATGGGGAGATGTGGTCGGGTGGGGACATCTTACATGATAAGTAATGGCCGTGAGGCATCAAGTGGGATGTTCCTATTTGAAAACGGAGAGGTAGACGTCACCCACATATAAATAATAACTGAGTCCGTGGGGTTAGATAATATGACTTAGGGTGGGTGAGGAGGATGGTAATTCTCAGTCCTGAGTTTTTAAATGGAATTTGCCTGGGAGGGGATTTAAAATGCAAAATTTGGGTCTTTCTCCCCAAGATGCTGGTTTGATAGGGTGAGGGCTGAAAACAGCACCCCAGGGACTCTGATGCAAGACACTCCTTCACAAACCCCGGAGTGGAATGATAAATAAGGTGACTCAAGAAATGGCCTGCACATGTGGACGTCTAGAAGACAAGATCCTTTGAAAAAGATAGGAAAGGAGCTACTAGAGAGATTAATGCGGGGAAAAAATCAGAAGAGAGCTGTCTGCTCTGAGAGTGGAGGGGGAGCTGGGCTGGAGGTGGGACAGCTACACCCAGGTGTCTTACTGGGTCAGCGTGGGAGGAAGGCACCATTCTTCGGCCACTTCTCAAGCTGCATGTCTTCTTAAAGGTGCCAATAAGCCCATCAGATTTTCTGTGTATTTGAAGAAGGAAGTGGTTAACTGCCTCAAGGTGCTAGACTGGTGGGAGTGGGACCAGAAACAACCTCAGCACTTGAGTTCCAGCTAGGAATGAATTCAACGCCAAAACTCCAACTTTGCAAGAGAACATTTATTTGGAAAATCACAGAGATAGAGAAAGTTGTTGAAGAAATGGGCTTAGGAAACAAGTTTTATAGACGTAGAGGTAGAGGAAGGGGCCTGGGAGCTTGGGAGTGAGGTAACCCACCTGGGGGGAGGGGGAGGGGGAGGGGGAGGGGAGAGGAACGGGAAGAACACAATTGTGTTCATGGGAGGGAGCGAGGGGGGTGGGGCTCCTAAGGGTTTTAAGGGTGTAGATTTTAGGGAGGTGCCCCGGGAAGATCCCAGTGGAATATTAAGAAGCTTTTCAGGGTCTAGGTCTCTAGTGATGGACAGTTGGAACCAGGGCAGGGGGTCATTATCTGACACAGCTAGTCCTGAGGTCAGCAGCCTTGGCTGGTTTTGCTGCTTCTCTGAGCCTGGAGCTGACATACAACTGAGGCCTAGATGTTATCTCCAGGGAGGAAAGGTCAGGAGATCCAAATCGGATGACCAATGAGATGCTAGGGGAGGAAAGGTCACCCTGGAGGAAGTCCCAACTTATCATTGTCCTTCACCAGGCACCCGGGGCTTTCTGCCCCAGAGACCTTCTGGACCTGGCCTATTGCCTAGTCCTTGCTCTGCTCCTATCTGCCGAACTGCCTACCACAAAAGGAACAGAAAAACCGAGTAGCATGCCAGTTGAAAGGGACCACTGGATTTAGTCACTCAGGCACTGGTGACCATTTGGATGACCTGGTCAGGATGGAAGCCAAGTTTCAAAGTGAGTTGAGAAAGTGGGTTGAGTGAATATGTGTGTGGGTAAAACAAGTCTTTTTAGCAATTTTTAAAATATATTTTTATTGATTTCAGAGAGGAAAGGAGAGGGAGAGATAGAAACATCAATGATGAGAGGCAATCATTGATCGGCTGCCTCTTGTACAACCTCTACTGGGGATCGAGCCTGCAACCCGGGCATGTGTTCTTGACCGGATTCGAACCTAGGACCCTTCAGTCCACAGGCCGACACTCTATCCACTGAGCCAAACCAGCTAGGGCAGCAATTTTGACTCTAAGGAGAAGGAAGCAGAAAGCGGAGTGCATGAATGTTCCCTTGGGAAATTCTGAGATGTGCATGTTCTTTTTCTGAGCTTGTCCTTCATTATTCCATTTATATTGTGTGGGTGGATTTAATCACGTGAAACCATAGAATCTCTGTACATGCTTCATAGGATACAGTTGTTAAATAATAATGTGCTTGTGTAACCAGACATCTGGATTCTGTTGCCTGCCACAACACTGTGACAGGTGCTGGTAAAAGGAAAGAGGTTTATTCCAGTGCCGGTGTGTCGAGAAGATGGGGGACTTTTACCAGTCCTCAAAAACCCATCCCAAGATCTCAGTGTAGGCAGAGGTCTTTATAAGGAGGGAGAGAGGAAGCAGAACAAAGAACCAGGGAGAAGCCTGTGAGCATCTTTCCCAGGAGGATGGGGGGTGAGGGAGTGTTCCCAAGGTTTTCTCTCCCAATTTAGGCATTCTCTCTCCCTCCCTCTCCCTCTCCCCTTCCCTCTCTTCCTCACTCTCCCTCTCCCTCTCCCAACAAGAATTTGTTGTTTTATTGTGGATACCTGGACTTTTGTGACTGGTGCCAGGCAGGCATTTCCTTCTTTTTCCAAGGAGCCTCCTTTTAAGCTGTAAAAAAACAAACAAACAAACAAAAAAAAACACAGGGTTTTATTTACACATCTTAAGATACCAGAAGGTCAGCCTGCAGCCTTAAAGCAAAGGGAATGTATAGCCTTTTTATTGCTTAACTGGAATGTTGTTACTTTGTGGTTGAACTTGTACATTTAAATCAGTCAAATTATGTCAGTTACACTATCACCTTTTCAACTAATTATGGTAACGGATAAACCATTTTGCAGGAAAAACTGTAGCTGATTACTGATGGTTTGAAAAAAAATATACCAACTATGATGGGTCGGGGTTGGATGAGTCTTCTTTTACTTTTTATTCTTTTACATATTCCTGATTACTTTTTCATGCATCTTATATCAATAATTCTTTATTTTAATCTTGTTTTTTAAAATGTATTTTTATTGATTTCAGAGAGGAAGGGAGAGGGAGAGAGAGAGATAGAAACATCAATGACGAGAGAGAATCACTGACTGGCTGCTTCCTGCATACCCACTACTGCTGATCGAGCCTGGACATGTGCCCTGACCGGGAATTGAACCGGTGACCTCTTGGTGCATGGGATGACATTTAACTACTGAGCCACACCAGCCAGGCTCCGTTTGAATTTTTAAGCTAATGCTAGTGTATTACCTTGAGAAAAACAAATGAAAACAAACAAAACCCTGGTGATACCTCATTCTGTGATCATTTCAAACAGAGTTGAGTGACGAAGAGGGTCTTTGAAGTCTACAGCTAGTACTGTAATGCAGTTGGGGTTTCAGTTTGATTCTGTTTTATCCCTGGTCACTTCACACATGGATCATTGCTGTAACAGCTTCTTACTTGCGTTAGTTTTCTGTTGCCGCAATCACAGTGCCTCAGACTTGGCAGCTTCTAACAATGCAACTGTGTCTTCTTCACAGTGCTGTCCTCCAGGGGTCTCACCCACTCTCCCTGGGCTAAAACCAAGTGTTCACAGGCTGCCTTCCTTCCGGAAGCGCTGGGGCGGGGCCCACTTTCTCTGACTCCCCTTCCATAGTCACCCCTTCCTCCGTAGTCCTATCTCCCTCCACTTGTAGGGTCCCTTGTGATGAAGCTGAGCCTGCCAGGCTAATGCAGGCTACTCTCCCTTCTCCAAGTCAGCAACTGCTTCCCGCCCCCAGTCACACCCAGAGGTTCCAGGGCTGAGAAGGTGGACCTCTTTGGGGTGAGGGGAGGAGGAGCACTCTGCTGCTACCACACTTGTCATAGTACCTGCTTCCCTTCCTACTCGTGGTCATGCCACTTGCCTGCTTAAACCCCCTCTGCCTCTTCCTGGCCGCAGGGTAGGTGTAGACTTATCCATGGCACACAAAAGCCCCATCTCTACACGCATCCGCACGCTGTGTTTCCGTTTCCCCAAATGAGAACCACATTTTCACCCACTTCGTGCCTCTGCTTGGGTTGCTCTGTCCCCTGCTCTTTCCCCAGCTCTCCCACTCACCCTGTACATCAGACCTTGGATTGTTACAGAGAACCGGAATAATCAAACAATGCAGGAGAGTTTGGAGTTACACTTTATTCACCGCGGTGAATGATTTCAAATTCTAAGCCAGCCAGCCTACAAGCAGAACTTCCCTTTTTATTAAGGAGCCAGCCCTCTGTGCAGTTAGTGGTTATCTCGCTGCTAGCCTTGAAAAGTACACAATTCTATCCAATTAAAAAATGTACCTGGCATGGCATTGAGAGTATGGGTGTATCTAGTCTCTGGCCTACAAGGTCAGACAGCTAAGTTTATTATCCTCATTATTCGAGCAGACTAGGGCAGGCTAGAAAGCAAAGTTATTTTTTTAGAATAAGAGGAACAGCAGAGAATTCCAAACAGCAGTTTTTACAAAACAGGGGTTTGCCTTCTCAGGACGTCATTTCCTTTTGCTGCCACAGCAACCCATACCTGTCTCTGCCATAGCACTTGCCACTCTGCACTGCCATTGCCTCTTTAATACTCCCCGACTGGACTGTGAGCCACATAAGCGCACGAATCATATTTTCTTCTCCTTGCACATAAAAGGAACACGGACTTTTTGCTTAATGTTTGACTTGCCGAGGAAATAGATTCATATAAATCTAAGGACCGAAATGAACCTTTAATCCCTAAATGACTTGCACGTTAAATCTGCTGGAATCGCTTTGCCTGCACCTGGCCCATCCTCCATCGACTAGCACCTTAGTAACTCATATTCACATGACTGGGGTCAAAGTCGGTGACATACACCTGATTCTGTCTAACTTTTAAGGCAACCTTCCTGGTAAAAACAAATCCTTCAACAACTACATCAAATCACCGTAAAGAGGAAAAAGCTTTCAACTAAATGTAACCAGACTGACTAATTATCATTCTAATTTGAGAGGCTGGAGTACACATCTCCCTTGGAATTGATTCAGCCTAGTGGAGCTGAAAGACAAAACAAGAGAGAACAAATGCTCGTGTTACAAGTAACTTGAAATGTTTCTACTATCTTCTTTGTTCCATTTAAAATGTCCATTGAACTGTGATATTTGTGGACTGGGAAGCCACCAGTTTATGGTTCTACTGTTTTGTGTGTGTGTGTGTGTGTGTGTGTGTGTGTGTGTGTGTGTGTGTTTACATTTGCAGAGAAAGTAATGTAGATATCTTCACAAAAGCTGGAACCTGCACAGAGTCTTGATATAAGAGGTAAAGTAAGGCAAGGGTGAAGAGCATCCATCCCCTCTAGAGCTAGACTGCCTGGACTGGTGTTCCGGCTCAGTCACCACCTCAGTGTTTTCCTCTATGAAGTGGGCATAGGAATACCTACCTTGCAAGGCTGTCGTAGGAGCAAAGTGGGTAATAGCGTTTAAAGCATGTTAAATGGCGCTTGGCATATTTTAAACCCTGTGTTTTGGGTGGGAAAAAAAACACACAAAAAGACTGAAACAGAGCTGCTTAGAGAAAGCAACTGTCACTGTAATTGGAAAGAAACTTGAGGGTAACGAAGTCCCTGGAGGCGATAGATGAGGTCACCTGGGAGCAAGGCCAAGCACCGAGAGCTAACTGCTGCGCACGGAAGGAAGCTTCGGAAACTTCTCTCAAGCTGTGTGCTGGTGAGGAGAGGTGGTGGATGGGATTCTGTAAAGCAATTTCAGGATTTTAGTGAAAATAAAATAGTACTTGAACGGTTACTTAGAAGCAGCACAAGAAAAATTCAGAAATCCTTACAAAGCTACTCTTCTTTTTACAATTACTTTATTGCCTTTCCTAATATTTAGAATTTTGCCATATCATTGCTGTCAAATTAAAAAAAAAAAATAGCCCTAACTGGTTTGGCTCAGTGGATAGAGCGTCGGCCTGTGGACTGAAGGGTCCCAGGTTCGATTCCTATGAAGGGCATGTGCCTTGGTTGTGGGCACATCCCCAGTAGGGGGTGTGCAGGAGGCAGCTGACAGATGTTTCTCTCTCATCGATGTTTCTAGCTCTCTATCTCTCTCCCTTCCTCTCTGTAAAAAAAAAATCAATAAAATATATCTTAAAAAATACAATAAAATAAAGGTAAGCAATAGTCTTGATTTGAAAAGACGCATTTGATTGTTTTCGTATAAATGTCAGTAGTGGGATGGGTCTCATGATTGATTATCTTGGCAGCCCTAGGCAAGCTTTGAAATTTGGTCTCATGTGATGACATTTTAAAATGTATGTTGAAAAAAATGAGTCAATTTTAACCAATTAAGCAAATGAACCTGTTTTCATAAATAGTCACATGGTCACTTATTGCTAATTCACCTCCCTGGCAATGTTCTCTAACGTGTGACCACCCACTAATCTGCATCACTCGTGTGGATATCTGTGTCCCTTTGTTTCTGTTCCTTTGGACTGGAAGTTACGTTGGTTTGGAAAGTTGCCTTCTGCTGCAACCCCACCAGTTGGCATCGGGGCCCCAGGCTTGGTACAGATGGCTGTGTGCCAGGCGCACTGCTCTTCTTTCCGTCTCCGGGAGTGGCCACGGCAGGCTCAGCGCCCACGGAGCAGTCCGCTATGCGTCTGGTTTCCCTCTGTCCCTTTGCACCGCTGTTAGAAATCCAGATCATCTCCCTTCTCAAAGCTTCCTCTTCCGAAAAGCCCTGAAAGCAATGCTCTCACTGCAGCATAAGTACATAATAAAATGGTAGTAACTCCCCTCAGGGTCCAACTGCCTTGGGTTCCAAGGCTCAGAAGTAAAGTTCTACATGTGGGGATTTCCAGGGGTTGGTGAGCACGATGCCGTAGGTTCGGGGTTCCTGGCACCAGCATAGAGGCAAGTGTGTGGTCTGTGTTCCTGGCTCCAGCTCTGAGCTTCTTGCTTCTCTTCCTTCTTCTGAGTGGGTCTTCTCTTTCTCCTAGGCTGGGCCTCCCGTCTGGTTTTTGAAAGGATTCGTTCGCCCTGGTGAATCGGAGGCTGCAGGCCTCTCCTTTGTCTTTCTTCCTGCAGGGATGCCTGACGGGAAAGGCCTCTGGATTGCATTAGGGTGGGTTGAAAGCAAGGGACGTGGCTAGTCTACTGTTAGCACCATCGAAGCAAGTCACAATAGAAGTTAACTTTTCCACCAGGCGTGGGGAGTTGCTTGAAGTGTTGTTTTAATTGTTTCATTTCTCCAATCTATTTTCGTTTCTGCAGACAGCCTGAAACTCAGATAGCCTGAAACTCATTTTGTTGCTTAAACTCAGCGTGGTCTCACTTGACAGGCAGATCAGTCACACTGGTCTCTCTCTCACAGGGCGGGGGGAGTGCAAAGCCGCGGGCCCTGGGGAAGACAGTGGCCTTGCCAGTTACCCGAGTCCTACTCTTCCGAAAGGACTCCTTTGATCTGAACTTCCATACACAAGCTCAAGCTCTCAAGGCCTGCTTATCTTCATTGTAGGAAGGGCAAGTCTTCTTATTTTTATTTTTCCTTACTGATTTGACACAGAGAGAAACATTGATTCCACTTATTTTTACATTCACTGGTTGATTCTTGTATGTGCCCTCACCAGGGATGGAACCAGCAACCAGCAACCAGCAACCGTAGCCTATGGGGAGGATAGGCTCTAACCAACTGAGCAACCTGGACAGGGCCGGGAGTGGCAAGTCTTTAGAGGAAATGGTGGAGCCATAATTTCTCAAGGGGTCAGAAAAGAAGTGCCCAGCGGGCCCCACTCCCCATCCTGATCTGGGTGTGACAGGTTACCTGTCTCACAGTACCGCAGGCCTGAAAAAACAGGCATGGGATGCATCTTCCACATTTCTCTGGCTTCAGGTCTAGAGCTGGCGCCTTCAGTTTCCAGGCTGAAAATACGGTCTCTAAAAGTGAACAGGGAGTTAATTCTGAGGCCTATGTTTAAATGTTTTTGTTTGTTTGTTTGTTTGTTTGTTTTAAATGATTCTTCAATAGAGAGGAAGGGTGAGGGATAAAAAGATAGAATCATAGATGAGAAATAGCATCCACCCGCTGCCTCCTGCATGAGCCCACAACCCGGGAACCCAACCACCTCGTGGTTCATGGATGGATGCTCGACCACTGAGCAACACCAGCTGGGCGAGGCCTAGGTTTAGATCATATTCTCTGGGTCTTCTTTTCCCAATCTTTTAACACCTGTTTCTGGTAATTACTACTCATCACCTCAGGGCTGAATATTAATATAATTTAGTCTTCCTTGTTACTCTCGCCTCTAATCATAACCTTGTCTGCACTAAACTTTTTTGGCCATGTGAAAATCAGTTTAAACGAACGTGAGTTAAGGAGGTGTTTGTTTTTCTTTTAAAATCTTTAGTTATTACTAAGCTTGATTTATGGAAAGAATAATTGACTTGGAAAGATCTGATTTCTTAGAATCAGTCATGTTCTTTATAAATTTAATTAAAGGCTCTTAACTTTGCTGTGCATGATGACAATCTTCTCCTCTACTAGAGGAGAAGAACGAGTCATGACATGGACTTCCTTTAGTTTCATCCAAAGATTGAGATATATGAGGTTATTCGCTTTACTTACTGTAGCAGGTTCTTTTCTAATCCCAAGAGACAAAAAAGGCCATGGGATGTATTCTGCCCTGCCTCTGGGAATTTTAGGTATGTCAAACAAAACTGCGACCGAAGCTGAGTGAATGAGCAGCACGAATGCACGGTAACCCGTTCACAAGGAATCTGTTGCTGTGTGGAGTCTCAGGGCATCTGTTACTGCGTTCATAGTTCAGATGGGCTTCTGACATGTTAAGAATTTCGTTCCCTGACGCATCTTGTGTATAAAATGGATAAAGATAAAATATACACTGCAGAGATACTTCTGTCGCTCTCTGTGTGGTTTAACTCAGCAGTGAGTGCTGAGTAAGCCTCTGGGTCGTCAACTGGAACTTATTCCCTCTAGGAAATGTGACTGTACTAGTTTGCAGCTCAGCCGTTTTCCCTGCCCAGTAATCCTGCTCTCAGCCCTTCCCAGATCAGCATGTATGAAGTGGTAAGGAGACACGATCTGGTTTCAAATAGCTCACCCCATTTTCATGCAGGGATAAGACTAAAATATATGTAACGACTAGGAGTGTTGTGGAGGCATCATTCAAGAGAATAAGACCACCAGCTCCAATTAGGTCTTAAGCAGCAAGCGAGGCTTCAGCACCAGCCCCCATCAAAGTGAGGACGGACACTACAGCCCTGACCAGATGCGGAAGCCAGCTTTTATTCACAAAAAAACACAAAAAGGTGACGTACAAAGT